>JALPQI010001715.1:0-111545 GCA_025490895.1 Thaumatotibia leucotreta
GAGATATCTGTGCCGGAAGGTGGAAAATTTAAGGCACCTCCTTTTGATGGTACATCTTCGTGGGCGGCGTACAAGCTACAGTTTGAGTCCGTGTCCAAAGCAAACGGTTGGAGTAAGGAGCAAGCGATGACGGCTCTGACGCTGGCACATCGTGACGAGGCTCTTACAATTCTAGAAGCTCTTGGAAAAGAGCAAACTTATGACCGGCTTCTAGAAGCATTAGAAGCCCGTTACGGAGACAGTCATCTAGAATATGTCTATCGAGCTCAGCTGAAAGACAGAACGCAGGGACATAATGAGACACTGCAACAATGGGCCCTGGAAATTGAAAAGCTGGTCAGAAAGGCATACCAACGTTCAGCTGAGTGTTTAATAAAAACCATGCTGGTGCAGGCATTTGTTGATGGGATCCGAGATTTGGAAGTAAGGGCGGCAGTACGACTAGGGCACCACGAAAGCCTTAAGGATGCCGTAGCTCATGCCCTAGAAGTTGAAGCTGTACGCCAAGATTCATCAGGATCGTATAAGCTACGTGAGATTTCTGCCAGGGAGCCGATTGCACCTCATCGGGAGTTTGGGCCACGATGTTACCATTGTGGAGAACGTGGCCATATACAAACTAGTTGCCCGAAAAGAAGGATTGCACCTCATCGGAAGTTTGGGCCACGATGTTACCATTGTGGAGAACGTGGCCATATACAAACTAGTTGCCCGAAAAGAAGCATTGCACCTCATCGGAAGTTTGGGCCACGATGTTATCATTGTGGAGAACTTGGCCATATACAAACTAGTTGCCCGAAAAGAAGGATTGCACCTCATCGGAAGTTTGGGCCACGATGTTACCATTGTGGAGAACGTGGCCATATGCAAACTAGTTGCCCGAAAAGAAGCAGCAGGAGAGAACGAGATGAATCCCCTGTGACCAGGAATAAGGGCTCTGTACGACCAGAGCCGCAGCAGGGAAACGAGTAAGAGCCAGGACTAAGGGACGAGTGCTGGCTGGAGGTCGAAATGTCCCAGTAGTTATCTCACAAGTCAACGACGGGAATAGTCTGGTCGTCAAGGGAGAAATTGGTGGAATACCATGTAACCTTACTATCGACACCGGAGCTTCTCGGACGGTGATTAATTCTTGGCTTCTGAAACACCTGACTCGAGGTCATGTAGTCGTCCAACCGAAGCATCTACAGCTGCTTACAGCCACTGGCCAGCATATTCCCATCAAGGGGGAGACAGGAGTGGATTTAAGAATCGGCAAGCACATTTATCGGCATAAAGTGATTGTTGCCGACATAATTGACGACTGTATTATTGGACTAGATTTTATGAGGTGCCATGGTTATAAAATTGACATGGAAGTTGGAGTCCTGAAAACTAGATTTGATGAGGTTCCTATGGAAGGAGGAATTAGTGGGAATGTTTACTGCTCTAGAAGAACTGTTCTCCTACCAAAGGCACAGGTTCGAGTCCCAGTGCGTTTACCAGGAACAGCAAGTCAGGGAGGGCGTCGATGTGTAGTTGTGGAAAAAGTATCCAACGGTAAACCATGGATGGCAGCTCGTACAGTGGTTACGAAGATCAATGACGTTACGTATCGGATACGGAGGAATTTACGAAGCCCATGCAAGATTGTTCACGTTGACCGGCTCGCCAAATACCACGGAAATAATGATGCTCGGGACGAGCATGTCTTAGGAGGGGGTAGTGTTACGCCGATGGCATGATAAAAACAACAAATATGATTTTAGACACGTTAGAAGCGTTTTCAGCAGGCTGAAATGCGTTTTCAGGCCGTTTCAGAAGGTCCTCTTTCACATACTACAAAATCAAATATTCACCCCAGATACCGTCGTTTTCAGGCGCCTGAAACATGTTTTCAGGCCGGTTCAGGATACCCTCTATCCGATGGCGCAATAACCTGAAAACCCGTTTTCAGGCGTTTTCAGGACCCCTTTCGGGCCTCTCAAGTACAAATCGGTATATAGCTAAATTTCCCATAGGAGTGAAAGAGAAAGCACTATTAGATAGGGACAGCACGACAGAATGTTCTGGAAGGATGTGAACGAGACAGCTATAGAGAGAACATTCTGGACGGGTGTGAAAGAGAAACCTGTAGAAAGAGACAGCGATACTCTAGAATGTTCGCGCACCTAACTCGGGAACTTTCTAGAATCGAATTATCTCGTACTTTGTAGATTTGAATGGCTTGTATAAAAGCCCAGTATGACCCGGCCGAAAGAGTAGTTTCAAGTGAGACAGCGAAGAGCTAACATTAAGAGCGAAGACTGCGAATCTAACTGCGAGTTTGAGAGTGTAAAAGTAGACCAGTATTAAGTGTGTGATTAGTGTTTTAGTTGGTGTTTGTTCTTTTAATTAGTAATTAAAGTATCAGTTTTAATTAGTGGCTTATTTATACATTTTCTATAGAAAACCCACCCCACGAACGTAACAGTATTACTTACAAAGACTTATTGGAATGATTTTCCAAGTTACTCAAAAGATATCGAATAAATAATATATGTATTGTTTGTCCCTTTCGGTCTTATACCTACATTTGATACAACCGAAAGAGACAAACAATACTTAGTGGCTTGTTAAGTTAGGAGGCGTTTATAAGCAAAGGAGATATTAAAAAAACCCTATTCTAGATGGTCACGGCGGGGAAGGCACCTGTCATCGAGCTGAATGATGGAGACAAGATGCCAGTCGTGGCTCTTGGCACCGGCAGAATGACCTCGGCAAACGCAAGTGTCACTTTGTGAAAATAAGGATCTCCCGTCACTAAAAAGAGTCAAATGAAAGATTTTCTGGACACTTTCTCCTACTTTTTTCGAATATCGTAATCTTGACTTGACTTTTAAGTACTTAAATGTTGACGAAATTAAGTACCTACTCACTCTATATTACGCTCTATATTAATTATAAACAAGATTCTCGATCATACATATGTAAGGAAAGGCTCGTAGCAATTATATTTTCAGAGTATGACCAAGATACAATTACGTAAAGAAATTGAATCATCGTTGTTAAAATTAAACAGGAATATGCAAGTTGGAATGTTCTCAATACTTACCGAAATGATTTTCAACACCATAGGCATCTGCAGATGAATTTCGTGAAGGCGTTCTCTGGGCTATAGAGGAGGGCTACCGGCACATAGACAATGCACCCAACTATAACAACGAACAGCAAGTTGGACAAGGCATCGCTGACGCCATTGCTAAAGGTTTGATCAAGAGAGAAGAGTTGTTTGTCACCACTAAGGTGAGATTCGATGTCTGCCCGAGTGGGATTCCTAGGATTTCTTTTTCCCAGTGGTTGCTACCAAATATTTTAGTCGTAACAAATGGGAATAATATTCCCAGTAGTTACCATCAAGTACAACACTAGTGGTAATAGGGTCGCGTGTAAAGTTACATTTTACAATTTCGCTGTTTGTCTCTCTAACGCACGCACCCATTGGCTAGAAAGAGAGGCAAACAGCAAAATTGTAGATTGTTACTTTATAAAACGAGACCCAGGTGGGAAAAAATCCCAGTTGTTAGGTACCACTGTCGTCAGATGTGTCGTAAGTCGTAACAGGTGGGAATAACCCGTCCAAGTTTATTCTAGGACAACTATACTTCATGTGAAGTTTATTTTGCTTCAACCTACGGTCTTCTACTGGAAAATATCTTCGATACCTTCAAATTTGAAGTAGGTAGCGTAATACGACCCGCATACTGAATTACTGGCACATAGAACAAAATCTCTCCACCTTACTTACCTATCATACTTTTCATGGTTCTCTAGATACAGCAACTCTCAAATGTAGGCGCTTTGTGTTTTTATAACGCCGAATGACATTGTATCTAGTATATCTACATTTTTCAGCTATCGGATTTCAAACATGCACAAGAACAAGTAGTGCCCGCACTTCGTGAGTCCCTCAAGAATCTCAATTTGACTTATATTGATCTCTACTTGATCCACAACCCGTGTGCGCTGAATGTAAGCCTATATCTTTTACATTTTTTTCTATTACATTCAATCATCCTTTTATCTATTACATTCTCAAAATCAAATCATAAAGTTATTTTCTTGATGTTTTTAAATTCTCTGTGAAGGATTACCATACATCTACTTAATTATATTGATCTGTTTAGATGTACATCTGACCCTTCGGCTTAGCTAGACAGGGCTTTAATTTTAGTGCTGATAGCAGTGCATAATTTAACATAATTACTTTGACATCTTGGTAGCATAGGTATAAAATAATTAATTCCGACATTTCTCAATTACAGGCAAATTGGTCTGCCTCAAACATAGATTACGTAGAAACTTGGAAAGGCATGGAAGAGGCCAAGAAGTTGGGACTTGCCAAATCTATTGGAGTGTCAAACTTTAACAGCACTCAACTGGACAGACTCTTCAACAACAGTCAAATCAAACCTGCTGTCAACCAGGTAGAGGTATGGAAGCTGTTTATGCCATAGGTATTTTCAATATATGAATTCCGAAGTTCGCACTGAAATGTAGGCCAGTAGGCATTAACGAGTTTTTTTTAGCGGGTGAGTAAATTTTCATACAAAGAATAGCCTTTGTTCCAAACGTATAAAAATACTTACGTCAAATATATTGCTGTGACGCCTGTGACGCTACCGGTAACTTTCCCAATGCAGTATAGGTAATATTCCCAAATGGTAACTTTCCCCATAGTAGATTGGGAATTTGTCAGGAATGGTACTTACATCTCTACTCTAGTCACAAACATAAAAATATGTCACTTTTATTGACACGCGATCATTTTCTTTGTTTTTTGGGCCAGGAAATAATCGATAGTTCATCGTTTATTCACCTTTGGTGGTAGTAGGTAATAGTGCCCAAGTCTGTGATCTTCTAATGATTGCGGTGCGTAATACCGTGGATAGCTAAAGCTTTTAAAAATGAAGAATTAATCAGGGTCTAATCTTTTTTATTACACGGCTCTTTTCTAACTATAAAAATAAAATCTCAAGTGAATTAAAGACATTTATGAAATGTATTGTGAATCATACTCATAATGGCTGCCCCCTTTTGAATATCTTTACGATTGAAAACCATCCAACCAACATTGAATAGAATGAATGATTAATTAGTCAAGTAAAGGATTTGCCATTAGGTTTTGTATTAGGTACTAGAACTAGATGCGGTCTCCAATAGGCATACCATGAGCTGCCGCCACAACATTAGCGCGGGATTTTCTGTCTATCCGGCTCGCTCGCACCAATACGCGAGTACGAGCGGGATGGATAGAAAGTAAGTCCGCGTTAATAACGCCGCAGCAGCTGGTGGTAAACACAGTCTCTAACCCCAGTGCGGCAAATTGACGTCGATTACAGGTGAACCCAACTCTAACACAAGAGGCCTTAGTATCCCACTGCCAGAAACTGGGCGTGGCCGTAATGGCGTTTAGTCCGTTCGGTTTCCTCATCAACCGCCAAAAGAAGGACCCACCGCGCCCTCGTAGCGATGATCCTACGCTCGTGGCTATTGCTGAGAAGTACGGAAAGACCACTCATCAAGTTGTGCTACGATATTTAGTAAGTGTTTACAAAGCAATAGCAATAGGTAGTAGCAAAAAGGTGCCGTAAAATGCATTTTAAATGTAATATCATTAGTGATGGTTCGTTCCCGGTAATTAATTTCCCAATGTTACTATGGGGAAGGTTTACATTTGGGAATATTCACTATACTGTGTTGGGAAAGTTACCGGGAACGACCCATCACTAGTTATCATACAGTATTAATATGGGAAAGACTTTTTGGAGTAATTACTTGAGTATGAGACTGCGGTCAATTCTCGAATGGATTCAAGAACTGGCAATGAACGCATTTCTTGCCATAAAGAAATCAAACCTCAATCGCAACGATATAAGTATACTTACGTTCTCATAGACTGCTAGAGTGCCTAGTTATGTAAAAGTAGTCGCATAGAGAACTATTTCTACGACAGTTTAAGTATAAGAAATTAATAGATTCAGCATTGCATAGATTAGCATTCAATAAAAACAATTTCGTGTAGCCTTCGATGGCCTCAATAACTCCCTAACAGCCTTTGGTGCATACCACGAAAATGTCAGGTACGTGACGCCGTTCTTCGGCTAAGAAAGTTCGAAATAAAAATTTTGGTGTATCAAATTTATAACTAGATGCTTGTATTGATAAAAAATATCTACCGTAGCCGTCATAGCCGTCACGTACCCGACAAAGACTTTCTCATGGAATGCACCCTTTTCATGTAGCAATTGCTCCTTCGCAGTTAGACAGAGGCCTGATAATCATTCCCAAGTCCACAAACCAAAAGCGTCTGGCGCAGAACTTGGATCTCTTCGACTTCAAGCTGACTGCCGAGGAGGTGGCGACCATCAGCCGGTTCAACAAGAACATCAGGATCGTGGCGGCCACTATCTTGAAGGACCACCCTCATTACCCATTTGAAAGAGACTTGTAATAAAATAAGTTTCTGTCAAAAATTACATTTTTGGGTCAACCTCTAAGAATTCCGCGGCCTTAATATTACAAGGTTCTAAGTTGCACTTTTATCACCTTGAATTTTTTACATTGACACCTAGCCGAGATTTAAGCACACCGAAAAGGTAACGTAGAACATATCGCTTTTTTTTTGTTGCGGAGTGGGGAATGCATTTGCGCGTCCCTCCGGCCGCGGGAAGGCCCTTATGGAGGGGTATGTGGGACTCATCCACACTTCCGCCCTCTCTTAGTGAGAGGAGGAGAGCCCGGCCCTACCCACTAAGCCCCACTCCGGCGTTTTGTCCACTTTTCCGTTAACGAGGGCGACGTGGGATCGCTAACATCAGTCACCATATCGCCCTCCGGCGGCCCCAGTTACTGCCAGGGTCGCGTTTTATAAAGTTACAATTTACAATTTCGCTGTTTGCCTCTCTAACGCACGCACATATTGGTTAGAAGGAGAGGCAAACAGCGAAATTGTAAATTGTAACTTTATAAAACGCGACCCAGGTCACTAAGAGCCCAAAACGCTTTGGTCTCTCCCCCAATGATACGCGTGAGGCCGTGCAACGCGGGTCCCGTACTCGTTGGCCACACTAGGGGTCGGTGCGGACGAATGCTCTCCTCCTTCGACTCTGCCGCACGTAGAACATATCGCTGCCTCAATATGACAATGTTCTATGTTACTTCTTTCAGTGTGCTTAAATCTCGGCTTGGTGTACACATTAGTGATGGGTCGTTCCCGGTAACTTTCCCAACACAGTATGGGGTATTCCCAAATGTAAACATTCCCCATATCGTCACACATGTCGTCATATGTACACATATTGCTACCCCAATATGACAATAAAGGGCAGTGTGATGGCTTAAAAATTAGGCTATTTCTATTATATACATCGTGCCTGTTAATAGCTCGAAATATTTAAACCACGTGTATATAATCTTGATTACAGAATTACTCTTGTGTTATAAGTTTCATCGTTGACTGGACATTCTTTATTCATTGTATTTATTAATTGGGTGAATATCTGAGCATTTCAACTGCCTAATTTTGGTGGCATTATTTTGCCGTAGTTTCTAAACGTTTCAATGTTATACTTCGTCATTTGTATAAGGTACCTTGCCTCCTTCAAATGACAAAGTAGCACATTGTAACGAATAGAAACTTCGACAAAAGTTATGCCACCAAAATTAGGCGGTTGAAACGTTCAGATATTCACCCAATTGCTATCTTACAAAATTTCAGCTGATTTATTAGGTAATGAATTATTTTCTAAATGTGACCGATAGAGACAAATGCGAATAGTTTAATTCCCAATCCTGTCTCCTTGTGTAAGGTACACATAAACAGTAATAATGTAAACTTTAATACATTATTTAATATTTAACCTCTGCTAATAATATGAAAATGCAACATATACTTAAATGCGAAAGTACTCTTTGACTATCAGTACGCTTTGGCAAATAAACTACGTAAGGAACGATCTTCATAAAATATTGAATTTTGGGTATACATATTAGTACTTTGTTTTTCTCCGTTTGACCCTACGGTTTTATATTTTTATGTGCAATAAAGTTTAAATAAATAAATAATAAATAATATTAGCAGTGCCCGGAAAATACATAGGACAGGATAATTTTCATCCGGCTTAGTTACTCGGGACGTTGACCAAATACTACGCCCACAAATTTGTGGGTAGGATATAGTGTTGACAATGTAGTATAGTTATTTACAAAACAATTCCAAAAATAACTTGTACCAAGTCACCTTTCATTATAAACTTAACGACCGCATCGTCATAAACGTAAATGCATGATTTTCAATCACAGTGTCATTTCAGGCGATTATTATGTGATTACAATTATCTCAAAGCGGTGCATCGCTGTATATAAGCCGGTGTTGGATGCATTTGCATCATGTAAAGAGAAAATGTTTAAAAGTTTCCTGATTTTGTTCGTCGCTGTGCTGCTCATCACCGGTGTAAGTTTTGTAATTATACTTTTAAAAGAATCCTTTATAAGCTTTTTCGATATGTCCAGTCACCACCATATATATCGTAGTCTGGAGCGTTCAAAAATATCGGGACATGCTTTTGTTGGCATAACGATAGCGGCGTGTACATATATTTTTGAGCGCTTCGGATGCTACGATATATCTGATGGTGACTGACTTAGAATTCCTTTCGGAAACCACAAACCACATTACTTAGATTTACATACATTTTTAGATTCCGTTTGTTAATTTATTTCTAAAAAACATTTTTATTTTACCAGGGGCATGCAGAGGATCAACAGGGTGAGTCTAAGTTTTAATGTCAAAATTCAGATAAGACTTGTAAAGCAAAAAAGCTCGAGATGAAATCATACGGCATTTTACTTCTATAAGCCACTGTTTTTCGTTTACTCTATATGGATTTTGCTGTAAAGCCTAAATATTAGGATGTAAATGGTTAAATTTATGTAACAACGTTATCCGGTGCGAAGGACCACTCTGAAGACCAGCCCAGTAAAAAAATGGTCCTTCCACCCGGATAAAATAAAATAACTAGCTGTAACATTGGGAATTTACCGGGAACGACCTATCTCTAGCTCTGTAGTAAAAGACGTTTATTTTTTACTGTTTTTTAGGTGGTGGTTCCGGGGGCGGCTCGGGTGGTGAGTACTACTTTATAATTTTTAATCCGTCCGGATGATCTCCTTCATAGTTAAATAAGGTTTAATTTTAATTGCCAATGATATTTTGTAGGCAGAGGCACATTAGTTTCAAACAGCTCATTGAGTCTATTGGTACGGGGTTTGAACTACCACGCCTTGCCTTAGGTACTTAGGTACCCTACTTACCTACTACCCCAAGTTTAGTTCAGTTATTAATTTCTAAGAGCGTTCTTGCGATGGTTAATTACGAACAATTAGAATAAAGTCCGGTGTGCTTACCATGAGCAGCGCTGTGAGATTAACGAGCAGGATGGATAAAAAGAAGTCCGCGTTAAACTCACGGTGGCAGCTCATGTCTCATGTTACGTCTATTTTAGCCGTACATGCGGCGTTGCTATACCAACCCGTATCTACTGTCATTTTGACATCCACACATAGATACTTTCTGTCACTTACTCGATTAATTCGTGCCAGCCATGAATGTAGGATTAATATGGATTTGACAACGTTATAATAATAGCAAGAACGAAAGGGATGGTCTTATGAAACTTTTTACTAGTGGAAGTGAAAAGGAACGATAATCGTCCGTCCTTATCACTGTGCCACTATTTTTTGTGTGTGTGTGCATTAGATGCTAAATGTAAGTGCCAGACAAATGCGTTGAATACGTCACTAAGTGCCTGTGTGGCACTTTCTTCTTAGGAGTAAGTGACTATGTCTATCCCTCTTAGTGGCACACTATGTGCGGCCCCTCGGTGCCAGCCAATGGTAATTGTGGTAAATTTTAAGTACGGGTAGTGTTTAGGTCGCTAAACATGTTATTTTTCATGCATATATTATGGTGTTAACCTATCAGTAGCTAGTTGTTAAACGCATCAAACATGATAGATTCCACAAACCTTCTATTGAAACAGGTGGCAGTGGAAGCGGAAGCATGAGTGGCGGGTTCAGCGGCGGCCTCGGGGCCGGCGGCTCCGCTGGTGGCGGCGCCAATGGCGGGGCTCAAGGTATGACATAGCCAGTAGACACAGGTTTTTATGACATCATGATTCATGACTAGAGATTTTTTTAAATTCATAATAGATAGACGTTTGACCACGATCATACCTTCTTCCGTGACAGTCATGATTAGTGATGGGCCGGTCCCGGTAAATTCCAAATGTTACAATAGGGAAAATTACCATTTGGGTAAATTTTCCCGGTAACTTACCCAAAACTGTATGGGGAATAGTCCCCAATATCCCCATACCGTTTTGGGTAAGTGACCGGAAACGGCACATCACTATAATCATGACTGACACGAAAGAAGAAAAAAGGAACCAGGTCGTTTTGGCAGATGATCTTTTTTTATCTTTTGTAAATGCAAATTAGTGGAGGCATCGACGTAACGTGGGGGTTCGGGGGTTTCCTTTCGTATGAAATTTCATTGTAATATTTTCTAATTAGCGAAAAATGAGTGAAATGATTCCCTATCCTATACTCCGCGCCGTGTATACGGAGTACACGTACTACTTATAATCCTAACATCTGTTTTTGTCTTTGCAGGATGAAAAACACGTCGATCTGTCGCTATCGCCATCTAAAGCACAATATTGGAAGCACTATTTCTATATATTTATGTCGTAAACATTAGTAAACATTATGTGCCTCACCACATTACCACCAACATTTTTGAAAATAAATATGTAGTAAAAACAGTTGGTTAATTAAATTCTCTCTCAAATTTAATGATCAGTTGATTTGATCACATGTACCTATCTGTCTAAATTAGTTAATTTAGTTGCAAAAATGCCCAAGATAAGGTGCGTGTAGTCAAAATGCCAATCAAAGGATGAACAATTTGTTACATACTTTGCTATTCCAAGCGACAAAGTGGGACGTTTTACTCTAAAAACTACTGATCAAACTATTGACCAAATGATGAACAATATTACTTTGCTATTCCGCGATGCAGATTTCTGTATCGCGGAATAGCAAAAAGTGATATTGTTCATCATTTGATATGGACTTCCGCAAAGTAAAGCCTTATTCCATGAATTGTGTTCGTTTTTAGTAAAACGTCCCACTTTGTGGCTTACCATAAAGACAAGATTTCCTTGTATCTTCATATGAACAAACTGACAAAGCGGCTTTATGGCAAACGACAAAGTGGGACGTTTTACTAAACTCACTCACAATTACTGAAAATACCAATTTATTGTTGACGCTCAGTCTTAAACGAAACGCAACTGTCTCTGTCGCACTAATAGAAAATGGCGATAGAGAGAGAACACTACGCTACACTATTGAGCGTTAGCAATTGGTCCTTATCTACGCAGTATAATATTCATTAACTTACCATTTCCTAGTGTTGGGGTAGTCCCGAAATTCTAGTTAAGTTGTACTTGTTTACCTTGTCTTTCCAATGTGATTAAAGAATTACCGAAAAACCCTACAATCAAATTAATTCACTTCGTCGTATCGTGGTCCCTACGTCGTATCAGACTGGTACCTACATTTAAGTTATTAACTAATAATCATAATCAATAACGAACGAGCTACTTACAGGCATACTCGTAATTATTCGAGACCCGAGACCGTTACCCTTGATAAAACTACTTACAAAAACTAACGGAAAAACTTAGAGGATCACAACAAACTCAGTCAATGGAAATAGGCAAAAAATACGTAAATAATACGGCTGACATGACAAAGTACGTTCACGTTATCAAGTGAACCTAAAAAAATACGGAATCGATTTAAGTTCGCCTGGTATTTACATACTACGTCATTCGAGATTTTGTTCTAAATCACTTTTGTGAAAAAGAAAAGTTGCACAAGCGATTACACACAATTTTTACCGTTGATTATTACTATCTATAGGAACAGGTAGCAATGAATGACAAAAACAGACATAACCATCATCAAAACAAAAGGCTAAGTCATCAAAAAAGTTTCCGGCGAAGTGAGCAAAAATATGTGATTTGTGTAAGATGTCCCCAAGATATTTATTTATTATTTATTTATAAATATCCCACGATTCAGACTAAGTATCGTAATCGTACTCTCTGCCTCAGTACAAGTGGAACTACCTACTTGGTTGTATTTATTTATTTATTTAAGCTTTATTGCACAATCAATGAAAAAAAAGTATAAATGGTGGACTTAATGCCTTATGACATTCTCTACCAGTCGTGTCAGTGTCAGTATTGTGACGTGTGAGATGGTTTTTCATAAAAACAAGACCAGTCCTAGACATTGTAAAAGGTTACTTATATCAATGTCTTACTTAAATCAATGGTCCTAGATATGTTTTTCCAGAATGTTTCTGACTTACATACTAGATACTTGACCTGTTAGTTATTGGCCTGTACGGCCATGCTCAAATATTTTGCTACGTTCACGCGTCAAACGATACTCTCTCATCAGATAGGATCAAATTAGTAACAATAGTACATTGTGCATCAAGGGAAGTAAGTACGGAATTACTAACGAGAGTGTTAGAAGCCCGACGCCGTAGGCGGAAGGCTTTTAATGACTCGAGTTAGTATTCTGCTTACCGATCGTGATGCATACAATGTTTTTCATCACACTTGCGGACAAAAAAATAAGTTCTAGACAAAATATTATTCTATGACCTATACTGACATTTCTATTACTCCCTAGGGAATTTCACTTTTCTATTACTCCCGCTACGCATGCAAGCAATGACGCGCTTAGACAGCAAGTGTGATGAAAAAATGAATTACCTAATATCGTTACACTTTTATTACATAGGGGTTTGCAATCTCCAAACCTTCACTAAAACAACTAGTAAGTATGTATTTAAAAACTCTTAATTTATTTTTTGACTTATTTACATAAATTTCATCTAAGTTAAGAATTACACAGTTTATTTACACCAATTTAGGTACTAGTTAATAGGCTATAGCAGAATTTGCTTCCCCGTAATTATTATATCGCTCTCTATCGTTATGTACTTCTTCGTCATTAAACGTTTGGTCTAATTCCACAGGATCTTCGGGGGCATACACTTCATTATCATCTTTATAGTCCTCGTTATAATCTTCATTTTGATTACTAGCCTCTTGAGCCACTTGGGCATAATTATACAAATGAGGCCTTAAAGCATTATATTTGTCATACGAGTTAGTATTTAATTCTCTTGACGCTTGGTTATTTTCTCTTATTGGTTGGCTGTCTTCATCATAATCTTCATGAACACGATATTTTTCTGATTTAGGTGCAGGGTCATCGTAGTCGTTACTTTCCTTCTTGTCGGCCGTTTCGATAAAACCATGTCCATCATCAGCATCATTACTGTTAATAACTTCAGTTTCTTCTTTCACATCTCCGTCACTGTTTCCCTCTATTTCTAAATCGCTTTCATCTTCTTTGCCATTGACATTCGCGTTTTCTGCAGAATCGTAAAAGTTTGACGCTGACGGCAATTGCTCATGGTTGCCATTACTGCTCTGCTGATCGATTTCAGCGCTATCGTTTGAATCTTCATTATCTTCTGCAACTTTATAACTCTTTACTTCATCAGTTCCTGCTAGGGCTGCGTCTCCAGTATTAATATCATCATCATCTAAAGTGGACACGGCAATGACAGCATCGTATTCTTTATCCGGATTGCCCATAAACACGATAACAACATACTTGGAGCCCGGTCCACCGTCAACAATATTTGCCTTTAGGTCATTGTCGAAGTCTATTCCAGTGACTCTGACATGGGCTATGCTATCTCCATCACCGATCGCTGGATACCTTAGGGCTAACGATCCACCCGGCACAGACACTCTAAACTGCTTTGAGGTTGTTTGAAGTTCTTCATTGCCAATGTCTAGTAGAAACGCGTAAGGATACTTGTGATACGGATTGGCAAAGGTCACTGTTTGATGAATAATTAAAGAGTACAAAAGTGCGAGAAACATAGCGGATGATTCGTCGAGTTAGAATGATGGGCTTTCCATTAATTAGGTACTTTTATAGATCGATGTCACGCCCGGTGGCTGTAGTTTTTATGTGGCCGTGACTGGCAATGAGGCACAACTTGTAAGTAGATACAATTGGTACGTCAGGAAGAGTGGATTTCCTTATCGTTGTCTTAGATCAATTGTATAGAGCAGGTTTTACCAACGGTAAGTCTTTAGGTACCTCAGAAGAAATTTCCTCGGTCGTAGAATTTCCGATTGTTTTTTATACATTGGTTTAACTACTTATCTTACCGTTTCTAAGCAGCGAAGCTTCAAAGTTGCAGATTGAGAAAACTAACACGGGCCCAGACCCTAGACGTAACGTATCTTCAGTTCTAATTATTGCAATATTATCAAAATTAGAGACCTATAAAACTTCTTATGACCCAGACCCTAGATGAATTTGCCACCACCGTCCTTACACTTAAGTTATGATGTCTAACTACAGTTATTTATGCCTCACTCTTATTTTATTCTAAGGCCAACGAGTATAGAACATAATTTGAAATTTTGACTTTGCTACTTATTACAAAATCGACTGCTGTTTTCTATAACATGAAGAGAAAAAACTGTCTCCATGCGTGAGCGCATGTATGACTGGGTATGTATGAGTGTATGCGTGTATATATTTTTATTTTATTGTGCACTAAACATATAGGTATAGGCCTATGTTCAGCAGTGGACGGTTGACATGATGATGATGATGAAACATAGGTAAAAAATATACATATCACAATTGGAACAGGTACAAACGTGAACTTATCCCTGTAACGAATCTCTTCCAGTTAACCTTTGAGCAAAAGAGTTGACATTATAAAATGAATCAAGAGGTAGACAAACAAACATATGTTGCGTGGGACGGAGATAAATAGAAATGCAAGCACTTGATATCTATATATATATAAGAAAAATACGGTTCGTAAATCACAGCTTTTATTGCAATGAACAATTCTACAATTTGTAAAATATAACATCCGTGTTTGACACAAAAAGTCCGTGTATCACAATGCTTAATAATAAATTTCGTTTTTGAATCCTTTATCGTAAATGTCTGAAATATTTTGAAGAACGATTTCAGGGAAGAGAATTAATATAGTAATGAAAGGTAAGTTTTTGTATATTAGTATTTTCAAATTAGTATTAATTAAATAACTTAAATCCTAATGGAAGTCGACAGCACTAGTTTTGTGAATTAGGTAAAGTAAGGTGGAACGGTTTTTTGAATGGGGTAAGACGAAATGCTACCAGCAGATGCTGTGCCAGAAGGACGAATTCTGGTCTTCATTCTGTAAACAGTTTCATCTTACCCCAACTTACCTGTACCTACACATAATGTATAGCATTACTTATTCTGTGGTATAGCTGTACCTAAGTACCTATTCAGATTGTTTGATGCGTTCCATTTCTTTCCTTTAATTGCCTTAAGTGCCATTGTAACACATATGCAAGGTACCTTTATAGCTTAAGTAGGTGTCTTCAATTGATGGTACTTACATACAACGTAACAAAATGAATGATGACCCTTAATCTGATTAGGTAAAAGAAGAAGATATATTTTTTCGCGAAAAAATTTTTTTTGTTTGTTAGTTACTGTCATTGACCGCCATTGACTATGGAGTAATTCGTACAAGAAATAATCTCGCAAAATAAATTGTCTTTTACTTTTTCCTAAACAGGATATTAAGAGGATTTTGGCTTTAGGGATAAGTGATACGCTGCCTATATAAAGGATTCAATAACATGGAAGAAAAGCGAAATATGGTTAAGTACAAGAGTAACAAGAGATATCTAGAACATTTAAGAATTCAAAGATTACAATTATTTATACATATTAATTTACTATTAATATTGTCAAGACGTGTATTTGCATTCGCATTCTCTTTTACTTAATTGGCACTCATATTCCAAGGATGTAAGTATTCTCATTTGTTCTTTTCCCGAGGTTGAAGGGATAATATATAGGGACATATGGGAATATTGTCGCTCCCATCTGTTCCCGTCCTGTTCTTACTCTTATCAGTTGGCAAGTACCTAACGTTTTTGTTATCGATTATTCCACTAAAGTGGTACATCACGCTCGCTCCAATACATCAGTACTAGCATGATAGACTGCTTTACGTTGGAGTAAACACTAACGTAAACGTTAATTGCCAACTCATGGTAGTTTAACTGGGTCGCGTTTTATAAAGTTACATTTTACAATTTCGCTGTTTGCCTCTCTAACGCACTTACAATACTTACATATTAGCTAGAAATATAGGCAAACAGCAAAATTTTAATTTTATAAAACGCGACCCTGTTCGTGTCCCCGTCTGCTGTACGTTAACTGAACATTATATATAATAGTTAGGTACGGGAGTTAAGGACCAATCAGAAATGGGATTACATTACCTCTTCGCAATACCATGCACGCAATCATTCGAATACCTAGTTTATTTTAATTTCCAATAACACGCTGCAATACAGGGTGTTTTTTTTCGACCGTTCAAATTCTACGTAGTGAATGTGTAGGTCATACTCACCAACTTTTACTATGGGGACAAAGTCGAAATCGCGAAAAAAAAATCAGCTGTTTCATACATTTCGGCCGGCGTAATGCCGCCAATTTGTATGAAACAGCTGATTTTTTTTTCGCGATTTCGACTTTGTCCCCATAGTAAAAGTTGGTCAGTATGACCTACACATTCACTACGTAGAATTTGAACGGTCGAAAAAAAAACACCCTGTATAGGTAATATAAAACATTTCGACCGCTTTAAAGGTGTTTTATAACAGATAAGTATCTTTTATAGATTTACCCCCTTATTCATAAACCTTTGTTAACTTAACAAGCCGCTACTAATTTTTGTCCCTTTCGGTCTTAACAATATGTCCATAAGAGCAAAGGACAAGCAATTAATTATTAACTAACGTTTATCAATAAGGGGTTAAACTTTCACGATTACTACTCATATTTTCTTCGCGAATATAACTTTTAGCTTGAAATTACCTTTTTGTTACAAAAAAGGTGAGAGTTTTTTGGGTGGCCTATGAAACGCGCGTAGACCGGTATATTTCCCCGCCTTTTTCATTGACAAGATATGTTTATAGATTGTATAGGCAGTCAACCAGTGAACCCTATTAGGTCACTCGGGAACTATGTCAAAGTAAGTCTAAAATTAAATGCGATTCTGCGAAGTGCGACCATATATAATAATGAACGTCTAACGCCAGCTCAAAATTAAATGTCCCCAAAAATTGTTCAATTGTGCCAAGATAGGCACATACCTCTATGTTTCTTAGTTCGTAGATGCGATGCGATTGTAAGAAATCTTACTACTTATAATTATCAAGTATTATTTCGACATGGTTCTATGGTGACCCAGAGTTCTAATTTGATGACGAAGCTTTATACATAGTTATAAGTAATAACATTTAGCGGCTTAAATATTTTAAATTATCTTACGCGATCTTACTAGTATTTCTTTGTCTATGAGTATTATTAAGGGTAGGTATCTACTAGCATACAATCTCCATACCTTGCACAACTCTTGCAGTCTTCATCGCAGAGACTCCCGACTGAACAGGCCTTTCACCATAGCTCCTACACGCCGTAAAACAAAGCTCCGTGGTTACAACGTTCGTACATTTACTAAGTAAATAACCCCCTTATTCATAAACTTCTAACCTAGCAAGACGCGAAGTATTGATTGTTTTTTTTTGTTTTTTTTTATGTGACGAAGGTAGACAACAGGCTGCTTTAGCCAAGTTGCCAATCGCTAACGCTTAATCGTCAATCGTAAACGAAAGGCATCTAACTGTCTTTGTTGCACTAATAAGAAAGACTGACAGAGAGGGAAAACTACGATACGCTACTAAGCGTTAGCGATCGGCAACTTGGCTAAGCATCCTGATGTCTACCTTCGTCACATAAAAAAAAAACAGAAAGCAGGAACTGAGGCGCAATGGACATAGTGACCAAAAAATCGCCTATGCGCTGCGTATCTTGAGGACTTAGATGAATTGCCTCTATCTATGCCAGTAATTACACCAGCTATCTTACCCCACACCGAAACACAGCGAGTGGTGCAAGGTGCAACTGCAAACACTGCTATTTAGCGGCAGGTTGACGGGTAAGACGGTGGTAGCTATCCGGCCGGACCCTGCACGAGGTCCTACCACCAGCGGTGTCCCTGTCGGTCTTATCAATATGTATATAGGTAAGACCGAAAGGGACAAACAATACTTAGCGCTTGTTAAGCTAGACGTTTATGAATAAAGCGAAAAGTAAACAAATAAGGGTTGATTTTCGAATAAAAGTTTGGTGAAATCGAGCCTTAATATCATGGGATTGTCATAAATCAACGGGTTTTTAAGCTCAAGTCGAAAAACGAAATCCGCAAATTTCGCGGATTTGTCTCTGTCACTCCATCGAACACGTCATTAGAGTGATAGAGATAAATGCTCCAAATGAACAAATGTCAAATTCTGGATTTTGAGGTAGTAGGCAAGCAGCGAAGCGTGACTTCCACGCACAGAGGCCCTACCGCGAACCACAAACGAAGTGTTGCCTCCCTGTCACACTTATGTCCGAATTCACGAATGTGAGAGAGAGGCAATACTTCGTTCGTGGTTCGCGGTAGGGCCTCAGGTTATAAGAATACTTCGCCAAGTTGCCAATCGCTACCGCTTAGTAGCGTATCGTAGTTTTCCCTCTTTGTCACTCTTTCTTATTAGTGCAACAAAGACAGTTAGCTGCCTTTCGTTTACGGTTGACGATTAAGCGTTAACGATTGGCAACTTGTCTGAAGCACTCAAGCCCTTTAAAGTACCTACTTATTAGCGCATGACTATGAAAAAGTTAGGGTATAAGTACAATATGACAAATACTTAGCGATTTTTTTTAATTTATTCCAAAGAGAGGAATGCGCCAAATAACCTCTTAGGTGTTTAAATTTAGAGCAAGTTACATAATAGTAAATAGTAGGTAAGTACACCGAAATATAACTAAAGCCAATTTAGCAAAATATTCGCCACATTTATCTCATGATAGTCCTGATCATGTATAAGTATATGATAAGTACTTAGGTAATAGATCATTTAACAATTGATAAGTATAATAGATTGTCTTATTGTCAGAAGCACAAGTGATACGAGAAGCGTTAGAATATTTTCATAGCCGCCGCATTTCTTTAGTAACGATTATGAGTAATTATACAACATTATTTCGTCGCTAATGACTATCGCAAGAACGACCTCATTTGCTTATTTTGATGAGACATAGAACTCTGTGCTCTTTCAGCCTTATCGAGTAGACCTTCAAGTTTGTTAGTTTGTGCCGTCATTTTCTCACCCGCCTCCTTAAAAGCAGCAGCCGTGGTATCATTTTTCTGCATGGTTTTTAAATCGTCTAAAGCGTCGTTTAAATTGCCGCCATCTTGGGATTTTCCCGCGCGCGGCGTCATCTCGTTGTCGCTGGGACCAAGGTCTTGGTTTATAGAGCCAATGTCGGTTCTGGCTGGGACAGAGTCTTTGTCGTAGTTCGTCTGGCCTACGTAACTCTGTTCGCTTGAGTACGATAAGTTGTCTTTCGTTGATAGTTTAACTCGGAAGAAGTTTGTTAAGCTACCGCAGACGCCCTGAAAATCGTAAGAATAAATGGAAATAATTTGCGATAAGGAGCACTCTACGAACAACCTCCAGCATCCTAGTTCAATTCCAGAAAAATATCGCTTGCGATTTTCAATAATTGCAATACTTCGCGATATTTGCTAAACTAAAACGAACTGTCTAAGTAGGTATCAATTCAAGATTAAGTACAGAGGCGACCCGAAACTTGGCTCTTTAAATCATTATATTTTTTCTAACAACTTGTCCTGAAATACATGTTTGTCCTCGCCAATGTACCTGTACATGCCTTAAAATAGTACATTACGATAGAGGTGTGCGCCAAGCCGGCGCGGCGGCGCCGCGCCGCGGAACCCACGCCGCCGCCGCCGCCGAGGTTTTCAAAAACCCACGCCGCGACAAAAATTTTACGGAATAAAATCATTTAAATTACGCGCCACGCTGATCATATTGACATTAAATAACAATATGCTTGCGAATATCGGCAAGCGGTTCCCTCTGACCCAAAAGATTGCATGCGCAGCATTTCTGGATTGCAGATTTTCAGATATTGATACGCACCTACGAAAAAAATACACTACTTGGGCAGAATTCTTTCCAATTGTACAGATTTATTTACAGAATTCCAAGTCTACACATTCCCAATACTACAGATTTACAAACTCACAGAATCCCAATACTTTAATATTCCAACATTACGGTAGCCCATGTCTACAGATTTTCAATATTACTGATTGATTCCTATGTCTACAGATTCCATATTCTCTAGATTTCACGTCTACTGTAATGCCAATAACTGTAATGCTTTTTTCAACACACTTGCTTGAAAGTCATAACGTAGGTCTTATTGAACCGCTTTTAGGCTTTTATAATCCTAGGTATTACTAGCTGTGTGTTTTTTCATTATATTATATTCTTCGCATCGTCGATCCCACAGTGTCTGAAGACAAAAGTCTTCAATCAGTGCTTCCTACCCGTCATGACGTACGGAGCCGAAACGTGGACACTGACGGTACGGCTGGTCCACAAGTTCAAGGTAGCTCAACGAGCTATGGAAAGGGCAATGCTCGGCGTCTCTTTGCGGGATCGAATCAGAAAGGAGGTTATCCGGCAGAGAACCAAAGTGATCGACTTAGCCCACCGTGTTAGCAAGCTGAAGTGGCAGTGGGCTGGCCTTATTATCCGAAGAACCGACTGGCTAAACGAGTTCTTGAGTGCAGATCGCGTCTCGGCAAGCGTAGTGTAGGACGCCCTCAGGCAAGGTGCAGCGACGATTTGCGCAGGATGGCTGGCAGGAGCTGGATGCGAGCAGCCAAAGATGGAAAACGGTGGCGTGAAATTGGGGAGGCCTATATCCAGCAGTAGACTGCGATAGGCTGCTGATGATGATGGATGTTTTTTCATTATTTACGTTAGGCCACCATATGAGGTTTAATGACTGTCTATTAACTGAATTCTATTAATTTTAGTGTTTGCAATTGATGATTTTTGTGCTTCTTGAAAAAGATTAAGATATTTTTAGAGGAAAAAGGTGGAAGCTTTTAAAAAAATTGGCATTTGAAAAAAATTGCTGTCGCTTTGCACGGCTTAGAAATAGACAACTGCAGCTTCGCCTCATAATACCTACGTAAAATTGGCGAAAACATGGTTTTGTGCTCCCTGTTTCCTCCTCCAAAAATAGACCACTTTGTAACAATTTTTTTTTCATAAGCATTTTAAGAAAGGTATTTCTCATGTCGGTATGTTTCCTCTTTTTGGACAGAATACGAAATATTTATTTATGAGTATATTAAACGCATTTAAAATTTGGCTTGCAGTTTTTGTAGGCTTGTAACAATAACGTCAAAGAAAGCAAAATATACAAAAATAGATAAAAAAAAAATTCGTGTGTTTATACACCGATGTATGACTAGCAGTGTGGGCGATGATGGTACTATAAAGAGATTGTAAAGCTGGGTACCTGTAGTATTTGAAATCATCATATATAATCTGCAGTACCTATTGGATAATTCGTAGTATTGGGAACCTATAGTATTGGGAATCTGTAGTGTTGGGTATTTGTAGCATTTAAAATTCGTATTATTGGGAATAGGTATGTACAATCAGGAATGCATACTATTGACAATATTTGAAGTATTATCTCTTATCTGTAGTATCAGGAATCTTTAGTATTGGGAATCTGTAGACGACTCGATCCAGGCCTACTACCGCGTTTTTCGCGGTAGGGCCGCTGTGCGAGTTAATAAAAAATTTTTCGTACACGATAATAATTATGACAATTTCCGCATAAAATGCAATCTATAACTTTGTTTCATGTTTATTTTTTTAATAATAAACTTGTCCTAAACAATATCTAAGTTTTTAATATCTTCTCATCCTTATATGTATGAACGTACAGGGTAATCATTTGACCTTGACGCCGGCGTGGCGCCGCCACGCCGGCAAAATTTTGCGGCGCGCCGCCGCCGGCGATTTCTATGCCGGCGCACACCTCTACATTACGATACAAGTGCGAAAAAAGATAAGTCCGAAACGAGTGGAGATAAATTTAAAGCACAACCGAAGGGAGTGCTTTAAATTTATACGAGTTACGATTTTTGTTTTCGCACGTTGTCGTACGACGTTTTTCAGTATACATATGGCCCTCCGAAGAATTCGATCTGACGTAAAATGAACCACTTCTCGCACTAGCGCGTAAAAGAACACCATCTGTAATGAAAATGTTCAGTACAGATGGAGCACTAGCTCGGTCGCGCTTTTATTCCACTTGTTTCGAACTACATTTTTTTCGCACTTATATCGTAATTACCTATTACGTAAAAGAAAAAATTAACACCTTTCAAAATCTTAGCTAGCCTCCTTAGTATCCTGTTGTACAGTCGCCATCAGATATATCGGAACGGCCGAGGTTACAAATAGCTGAACGCCTCTATTGTCGTAGCGTTAGAGTTCACGTGGAATTATTTCTTCATAGCTCCGATAAATCTGATGGCGATTGTACGTACCTACCTGAAGTTTGTAATATTGATATTAACATAATCCACGCAAAACAAGATTTTGTTTACCTTCAATCTGTTTATTTTCGTTTGTGTTGAATTTAAAATTGAATTCAACTCGTTCAAACCACCTCCAGTCTGCTGAATACTTTCATCTAGCATGGCCGTATTCTGAAAATAAATAATAGTACATTACATCAGAGGCCGGGAAAATGAGGATTTCCGGCCAAGTTGGTATATACGGCCGAGCGAGCGTGCGAGCGAGGCCGGATAGGTAACGAGGCCGGGAGCCCGTTTTCACGCCGAGGCATGTATAGTGCTTTTCTCAAACATGCAAAGAAATACAAAAAAAATATAATGAAAATGTTGTCGAAATTAAAAAAAGTTACTTTGCACGCCTAGGCCAGAAAAGTGTTATGAAATTCCATTTCCATCCCAGTGAGTTACTGGGCCCTAACAGCGATACTTCCGAGTCTATTTTAAGGAACGTAACATAAAGGCAATATTTCATTGCATGTTTGAGAAAAGGAAGTTTATAACACAACTTATTTTTTTTTATAATACAATCAAAAGAAAAATGAGGTTTATATAAAAATCAAAAATATGTCCCAGTGCACTTTAATTTCGTGTAATAAAATAAGTCGTAACATTCTTTCGATACCTACACATTTTAGCACTTGATGGAACCTAAGCATTGGCAATACGTAACACTTAAAATAGATGTTACCTCATTGGTAGTATTTTTAATATCCACTTCTTCAAATTCCACTATATCCAAATGTTTATGTTTTTCTAAAAACTCGTCTTTGTCTGGTTTGGGCTGTCCGAACAACTCTGCGCGAATACAAGCATCTTCATACGCCTTTAAGGACATTTTCTCTACCAATGGTGAAAACTAATCTTTTATTTAGGTCGGGACGACTTTTCCAGTCCTTGACCTCAATTCCTGTCTGGTGTGTATGCGGGAAAGTTGCAGACTGGGAAATTGTCCACGGGGAGGCTTGACGCCTTAAAATAGGCGGGTTACATGTCTAAGTTATTGATTTCTTCTCTTACATGAGTTTAGCTATTTCGCAGTAGCTGAAACAAAGATATCTAAATTAATTTAACGCGAGGTAGAACGATGAAAAATAGTGTTGGTTTTATATTTGTACTTGCTTTCATTTTGTTGTAATATTTAGCTACATTGCAACGGTTCATAACGGTTGTAATAGGATTGTATGTTCAAATTAGCCGCTAGAATAGGGAAATGCAGTGTTGTCACTAGAATTAAGTATGATAAACCGTCGTACACCTTAAAAAAAACTAGCAAAATAAAATATAATGCACTAAGCTATAGTAAAGTTTTTTTTTATTAAGTGTTTAGAATATCAACGGTTATCTGCCTTTGTTCTTATATTCTGCCTCTATGTCTGCAACAATTTTTTTTTGGATGCAACTACAACAATGCAACTCGAACGCATCCATATAAACGTAAACAACTTTATTCACCAATGAGAGCTCAGATTTCAAAGAAAAGGATAGAGAATCGAGTGACTACGTGCGAAAAAGAGTAAGAGTAAGTTTGCATCAGAAAATTTGTGCAACATCACCGGTTTTATTGGTCCGTTAATTAAAATATTTACAATTATTTCAGTGTTTGGTGTTGTTAGACGTTCCTTTGGTTTATTATTGATAAGAACAAAATCTACAATGTCGTCAAGTAAGAACTACCATTTTATTTCATAACCTGGGCTCCTTTCATTGGGCTATTTTTAAAATGAATTCTCTTTTCTGCTGTTAAAAACTGAAGATGAATACAATCTGAATAAACATTAACAGAACTGTTACCTAAATAAACAGAGTTATTTACCTTTGTTTATGTAAAACACTTGTTGTTTTGACTTATGTCTCGTCAGCTGATTTCGTTTCAACAATATGTCAGAATTTTTATTATATTATATTCTTCTTCACAAAATCTTTCGTCTATTGAGTACTGTAATTACTTTTTCCATAATTATTCAATACTTAAGTATATAACCTACTTAGTATTCCAGTAAAGGCTGGTTTTTATAGCTTGCCAGAACAGATTAAATAACAGACTTGTCAAAGGAAAATAAATTTGTACAATGATTGATTATTATGTTATTTTATTATCAATGTTTGAATAACTTTTTCGAAATCCTCATTATGAGATGAACAGATTGAATTTTACTCAAAGTAAGATTTTTAGGAATTTTGTCTTCTACTGTAAATGTGCAAGTAAAAGTGCTGTAAAGCCCTCTTCAAGTGAGTTTACTTTTCTTTGACAATATAAGAACTTATCTATAAATAAATATGGAACCATCTTGTGAAGGTGATCACACTGTGCGTCATGTGTCTGGTTTGTATTGACAATAACTTAACTTGGTAACTATTGCTCCTGGCGCTTGGCTTGACTTAGTACAGTCACTATCAGATATATCAGAGTGGCTATGGTGCTAAAAATATCTGTACATACCAGGGACCGAAACCAGTATTTTCTCAATACAAAAAGAACAGTTCTTTTTTGTTATCTTTCATTCTTTAGTATATAAATTATTAATGTTTATTAATGGAGTAATTTAAAAATAAGTTATTGTAAATTACATAAAATATTGAGTAGTACATAAAGAGTATAAAACATTTTTACATATTGGGCTATTTTGAGGTTTTTATAAAATAATGGTTCTGGTTCCTCATACATTCTAACACCATGCCATAAAGGTGCGTTCAAACTAAAAGAGCATTCGCTGTTCTAACCTCCCTCTCTACGAAATGCGATCGGTACACAAAATGTGATTGGTTGATTTCGTAGAACGGGCGCTAGAACAGCTCTTTTGGTTTAAACGCACCTTAAGAGGCCTGCTCAAATGTTTGTGAGCACCTCTCCAATATTTCTGGTGGCAACTGTACCAAGATACAGGCTTGTTCAATGTTTGAGACTGGTCCCTTTGGGAGTAATCATGTCTCCAAATGTCAAGGGATAGATAGGTAATGAATAGTTAATCATTGTCTTACTAGTAAAATCTATCGTAAATTTTTGGCAATATCACAAGTTTTATTTTTCTTACCACAGATTTCTATATTACTTGTTATATTTGATGCTAAAGTGACAATTGATCATTACTATATCTATGAAATAATAATAAAATAGGAAT
This sequence comes from Thaumatotibia leucotreta, assembly GCA_025490895.1. Lineage (NCBI taxonomy): Eukaryota > Metazoa > Arthropoda > Insecta > Lepidoptera > Tortricidae > Thaumatotibia > Thaumatotibia leucotreta. Next base: position 25,867 of record JALPQI010001715.1, read on the forward strand.
GCTCATGGTAACATATTTTATTGCATTGTCAAGTTTTAGGAGTCAGAATAGTATTGAATATATTAATTAGCCTTTAGACTGTGCAAGCAGTTCAATTAAAATTTGACTTTGATGACATTTATAAAGTCAAATTGTAATGAAGCAGATCTGCTACAAAGCATACAAAAGGTTAAGTTGCTATTGCTACTAAAAGTACAAGGCAATGTTAGGTTAAACTTTTTCTCCTGTGTCCGTAGAACCCCTGAGCGTGGAAACCCTGACTGAACTGAGGAACAAATTCTATGCAGACCCAAAAAATGAGCTGGCTCAGAATGTGTGCACCCGTTTTGACCCATTTGAGGTGGCAATCAGCAAAAGGAGACAAGATGCCCAGCTACATGTTTTTAACATCAAGGTAAGTGTTTAAGACTAATATCTAAATTCAATCCCTGTGTGAATTGAGAGGAATAGCAGCTGAAAGTGACTAAGGAGATTTAGAAAATAATTTAAATGCTGTTTTTGATCATGCAGTTATAACCATTTATTTGCAAAAAATATTTAAATATTGAATAGTGAAAGGTACTTTTATTTTTCATTAAAATGACTTTAACCCTTAGGTGCATACAGTATCATAAATGATACGACCGAAATGACACATGTCGAAATAAGTAATCAATTGCGACTGACACACTGAGCAACAGAGTTCTAATTGGCATCAATTGTTTACATAAGTCATTTCAGAATTAAAATGTGTGATACCATATGCATTACCTAAGGGTTAAAATTTCTTGTACACAGTTGCCATCAAAAATCACAGAGTGGTCAGGGTTATCAACAATATGTGAATAGGCCTTAATTATCATGGTGTTCAGATATTTTTAGCACTGTGATCGCTCCAAAATATCTGATAGCGACTGTGTTCATACTTGTTAGCAAAAACAATGATAACTTAAAAGTTGTAAACAAGTAAAATATTGTATAAAATGAGGCATAAAACTTGTAAAGAATCATTTGCATAGGTGTTTCCCTTTAACCCTGTCAAAGATTTACGGTATGTCTCATGACTGTATGGAAAAACCCACAGCAATTTTCTTGAAAAATAATATTGGATTCTTGCCAATATTAAGAAATAGTACAAATTATGGATCAAAATGAACCACATCATTCATTTTCCACTATGATATACAATCCGTTTTCAAATGCACATGTATTTTCAATTAACAGGTAGAAACAGAAGGCAAGCCTGTAACAAACCAGGAGAGTTCAGGGCGTTGCTGGTTGTTCGCAGCCCTCAACGTCATGCGACTACCCTTCTGCAAGAAATACGCCATCGACGAGTTCGAGTTTTCGCAGAGGTATGATGGGCTAAAAGGGGTTAGAGGTAGAGGGAAAACCTGTGGTAAATCAGGGGAGTTCAGGTGTATCGAACTGTTCGTGCCTCTGAACGTCATGCGATTGCCCTACTGTAAGAAATACGCCATAGACGAGTTCGAGTTTTCGCAGAGGTATGATGGGCTAAAAGGGGTTAGAGGTAGAGGGTTAACTTGTGATAAACTGGGAGAGTTTTGGGTGCTTCTGGTTGTTGCCAACAGACAAAAAGACAGATAAACCCATGCCGGGTGTTGGTAGCTTAGAATTACATAGTTTCAGAAAAAATGCCGTTGACACCCCAGCTAGGGATTGGTAGCCTTATATTTCATGAATTTCATGATACTGTAAGAAATACGCTATTGACGAGTTGGAATTCTGACGTGGATGGCCTTAAGATGAATTAAAGTCATTGTGAATGGTAATCTTAGGTATATCGGCGCGCGTTATTTTGCCATGGCCGAGATTGCATTTGCAATTGCCGAGACAGATGGCTTACTATGGTCCCGTGTTTATCGGTTATCGTCATTGCATCACGTTCTGACAAGTATATAAGCGCGAAAGAGACGCGTAGCACGAGAAATTGCAAACGGGACCATAGTAAGCCAGGTCCACTCCACAGAACGGCCGGTTTAAGGCAATTTCTTCAGGCGACTCAAGAGGGTATACAAAGACTCTTTTTCTAAGGGGTTAGAAACTTGAATAGTCCTGACATGATAGTTTAATACTGTCTCCAGCAGTTAGACGGGTCAATAATCATTTTACTAGTTTAGTTTTGTGGTTTACGTAAGTAGTATTTACCGCACTACATAAGTTATCATTCAACCTGTGGTTACGATAATATTCCATTGTTTCCCGCATACATATCAGCTGTCCTAGTTTAATTTATCGTCTATTGAATAAACAATGTAAAACATGAACTGACGTCTATTTGTAGCCTTTGTACGTAAAATACATATGTATTCAATTCACGATATTTTATGGAGTTTAGAAACGTTCTGGCTTGTTGTTTTAACGGATTTAACACCGCAGTAGGATTAGCACATGATTGGTGTGACAGTAAGTCGCCACGAGATAGAATTTTCCATCCCTCGTTAAATTAACATAGTAATAAACGGGAAGTCTATCTCGCAGCGAACACCTATCAACCATGAGTTAACCCTACTGATTTAAAGCAGGGTCGTTGCCAGTATAATTAAACATCTAATTATCGGCCAGATTCCAAAATTCACAATAATTTATTTATTTTATGGAAATAAAATACTGAATTGTACATTAAAACCTGAGATACTGAAATTATAATACATACTAATATTATAAATGCTAAAGTAACTCCATCTGTCTGTTACCTCTTCCCGTTAAAACCGCTGGACCGACTTTGTTGTTTGGTAAGGAGATAGGTTGACACCCGAAATGACATGGATAGTTTTATCGCGAAAATCACTTGAGTATGTATGTATGTGTGCAGATGACCAGCTAGTTGTATATGTATGAATAAATGATGTATAATAAAAATATAATACGTTTATTGAAATAAGTAATACATATGTTTATTTCAGCTACCTATTCTTCTGGGACAAGATCGAGCGCTCCCACTACTGGCTGAACAACATTGTTGCAACCGCTAAGCAGGGCGAAGAGTTGGACGGCCGGCTCGTCAACTTTCTACTGAAGGTAAAACTCCGTCACCTTATATGGACCGTCGAGGAACTAAGTAGATAAAGTAGACTACTACTTGTTCTGGGTAAGAGCCGTGTGGTGACGGCAGTAAGGCCCGTCTCTCACGAGGCTATTCAAATACTACGCGACTGAGACGCAAACCTTGGTCGCCTACCGGTATGCTACTCGTTCGAGAAATACATATGTCTCCACCCCAACTCCTTCTGCGGGTGTCGTAAGAGTCGACTAAGGGATTGAATTGTCACTGACCATTATTTGATAAAAGATTGATGATGGGCAGCAGCTTCATCATAGTGGACACATTACTGCGATCGCCAATCCGCTTGCCCAGCGTGGCGATTATGGGCATTTACCCCTAATGCGTCTATAGATTCGCATAGTTAATAGGGCGAGGCCTACGTCCGGCAGTGGACTATCATAGGCTGATGATGATATGTTCTGAGTAAAGGGTACGGAGATACCTACTATATTTCATTTTTATAGAATCAATCTACGTCAATTAACCCTTTAATGGGTATTGGCAAAATATTTGCCGTCATATAAAAAACAAAACCAAGTCAACTTACAAATACGTACGGTTCGAAATTGAACGCTTTAACAGAGCTGTCAAATGGTCAAAGGGTTAATACTGCTAAATATATCTATAGATTATCAAAAACCATGAAAAACCAACGCGTTTGTTTCATATAATGTATCGGCTCTGTCCGAGGTCTGCGTTAACCCTAAACTTGGCAGAATTTTAAAAAATCGTGCGTTCTAACCTCCTTGCCGCTGTATAGACCAAAAAAAGCTGTCTTTAAAAAATACAAAGAGTGGGTCAATAAATTTAATATGTATCTTAAGATACACTGCCAAGTTAAAGGTTAAGGTCTTCGCAAATTATAACAACTCCAGCGACTCGACTCTAAGCCAAACATTGAAATTAAGCCCTACTTATGTCATCTATCCTAGGTTTCATTTCAAAAAAATATTAAAGTAGTGTACGACGAGGTCAACCCCGACACGTTCGTCACACATTGACCACACGTTGTCCATACGGCGACTGCGTTTGCGACTGATGTGTATCAAGCAACCATTTGCATTGCCCACTCGTTCACGTCGCGTTGCCCATTAGTAACCATTGGGTGGATAAACTCATCGAAAGTGTGAGTAGAGTTGCTGCCGCGTTGGCGTGGAGTTGTTATTATGTGCGTAGGTACGTAGGCATAAGACATGTTGAGGAACGAATTTTTGGCTTTCAAAATGTAAACTCCAGTAAAAACAGCTTATATAGCAAGATTAGCATATCATTGAATTTGCTCCCTCAAGGTGAATAATTTTTATCTTCTACTAAGGAATGCAATTAATCTCAAAGTAGAGCCATTAAGGTGTACATTACAACGATTCTCGTAATAAAGAAAGTGAATGTTATCATGTTATCTGAAACGTGGGTATACTATTTCTTTGTAGTTGCAGTATTTGCACGAGCTACTTGATACTTTAGATAATGCATTTATTTGCCGTGTCAAGTTTACAAAGCTGTTTAACCCTTAATTGCATAGTGATGGAAATATCCATCATGTATTCTTGACTCTATTGACAACATGTCAGAATTCAAATTTGAATAAATCTTTGTCAAGGTCATGCAATTAAGGGTTAAATGGTTTACACTTATGTGTATAGTCTTAATACAAGCGTATTTTAGTTGTTTAGTGAAGTCGGACTTAAGTAAAGGTTTGGATGTATCTTTTCTTAATATTTATGGCTATATTAATATTCATTCATTTGTAAGCAAAATTTCGTTGAGATTGCCAAATCCGTTATGTATAAAATGTATTATATATATTGCCAAATCAGTTAGAACTGAAAAAACAATTCGAAGGAAATACATTTATAGTGTACTTTTCCCAAATTTGTATGTGGGTATTGGCAACCTCAGGCACAGTCTAACTTTACACTGTGCCTCAGGTAGTTAGTTAATCCTGTCAATAACTACTACATATTTATATAGTTAAACATTCTATTCATCAAATCGTCATGTAGGTGAAGGTAAACATTTAAATCCGCTGATTTCATATTATTCAAATTGATTGATACGGATAAGTATGTAATTTATATGGACCTTCCATAATGGATCAAAAACTAAATGCCGTGAAAGCAAAAAAATAAAAAAAATATTCCGCCCAAATGTTAAAAAAATTCTAATAGGCATATTAGGTACAGCCCGCATCAAATACTTCGTAACAGCTATTCTAGAAAACTAAAGTACCTATTCTAGAAAACTAAAGTATTCTGATAGGAGGTGCATGCATGTAACAGTGCTTGCCCTTAGAGAATGGTCAAAGGCGCCTAGCCTTGTAAGGGATTGCATATACCCGAGAAAATTGACTGGTGGTTGCTAAGGCCGAGTGGCCGAGCGGTGCAGGCATCAGCCGCGAAAGCTGAGTACGTGGGTTCGATTCCCACCTCGTACGTTGGTGATTTTGGTCGTTTTTTTGTATATCACATCCAATATTTAAAATTTACTTCGTAACAGTCAAAGTTGTCAAATAGTTTGATACAGCTAAATTCACGAAAGCTGGCACGAATGGATTGAGTAAGTAACAGAAAGTACATACCTATCTATACGACGAACGCATACACACAATGATAGATGTCATTAATTTAATTTCCATTCGTGCCAGCTTTAGTGAATTTACCTAGACACCATCCTAAATATATGGTGTTCGGAACACCGTGTTCTGAACTATTTAGCCACTTTGGCTTTACTTTGGCTGCTACGGAGTATTAAACGCTGTCCCTATTAATAAGTACTAATTTAAATGAAAACCAATCCCTAAATATAATGATTTATACCACCAGGACCCCATAAACGACGGCGGGCAATGGGACATGATAGTGAACCTGGTGAACAAGTACGGCGTCATGCCCAAGAAATGCTTCCCAGAGTCCTTCAGCTCCCGGAAGAGCTTGCACATGAACGCGCTCATCAAAACCAAGGTATTGTAACATTTTCTTCTGGTGTAGTGTAGCCCCAACCTATTCAGTCCTGTATAACCGCAACCTAATTGAAACTTGATCCCATCCCTAATAAGGAACCTATATTAATTAACCTAAATTAAAGCCATAAAACCTAGGGCTCAGATTGCTGTAATTCCAGCTACTTCCTAGGAACACCCACGAACATTACCTTGACCAGCAGCCTTATAAAGTTATCCCCTCTTTATTTAATACATATAATTTTAGTATAAAAAGCCTTGTTTTACAAATAAAGATATTCAGTTTTAGCTCAGACTTCGTTGTATCATTTACTACGTCAAACCACTCTTCACTGGTAGTGTTATGTAAAACGGCCCTACCGCGAACTACAAAATCCGCAAATTTCGAAGATTCTTCTCTGTCACTCTAGTGACGCTTTCATCAGGGTGACTGAGACAAATACCCGAAATATTCGAACTTCGGTGTTCGCAGTAGTAACGCAAACGCAAGCAATGCTTAACTCTGCCTGAGATTCGCGATATAATAATGGTCACTGGATGTTATTGATTCTCAGAGTGCGATAGCCTCTCCTCTGGTCATTTTTCCCCGCGCTAAAATGATAGGCAGCATTTTTGTATCAGATTTATTGGATTTTAACTTTACTTCGTAGTTTCGTTATTATTTTGAATCCACAACATCCGTAAATTTCTCGCAAAATTGTATTTATTGTAACTTCAATGTAAACTATATTTTGGTCGTAGTATCACGCGAAACTGAACTACAGAAAGTACAGTTGGCAGTAAAAGCTTACATTAAAAATGCATTTTTTTTATTAGCCTGGTTTAGTGTCCAAATGCTGGGCAAAGGTCTTCCCTCTTTTCCTCCATTCGGCCCAGTCGTCACATTTCTCCCGCCAATTTGGATAGAACGCGTCCAGGTCGTCCCGCCATCTCCTTGGCAACATACATCTCAATGCCCCGGCCATCGAAGGTTTCCCGTGGGTCCCAGTCTGAAACCATTTTGGCCCACCTTGCTGGGTGCATACGGCAAAATGCATCCATTGACAAAATTTCTACTAATATGTCCAAGTGGCTTATGATGGTCCCGTTTTATCTATTTATCGTGCCACGTGTCACTTTCACACTTACATACTTCTTAGAACCTGACGACAACAACGACAAACGATAAAACACGGTACCATCATAAGCCTACAAGACTCACGGCAGTTGTCTAAAATAGGGATTATTTGTTTAAGCTGCGCGAATTCGCGAAGGAGCTTCGCGACCTGGTGGCTAAGAAGGTGTCTGACGATGACATCCAAGCGACCGTCAACAAACAGATCGGAGTCATCTTCCACATCGTTGCCACTTGCCTGGGTACGTGGGTACTTTTATAGTTGCCGATTTCTAAGAATGAACATTTGACACGTTTAGAAATGAGCCTTATGTATGACCAGAGTCCGGAATTCTGGTAGCATTTTTGAGCTGTCATAGGGACTTCTCGTTTATCGACTACCGATTATACATATGTATATCGATAAATACAGAATACAGTGTAAAATAATTATGATTACAAGTAAAAGTTAACAATAGACGGTCTTATCGCTCGTGAGCGATCTCGTTTAGATAACTTTTGAGTGGCTGAAAATGTTAAATAGAGATTTGCAACATGATATCATAAGGCTCAATAGCAATTCTCGTAGCAATTTCTTCCGAAAAATGTTTAATAGCCATAAGAAATCCACAAATATTAATAAGGATTAATAAAATATGTATTTTAATTTCTATTTATAATTTCCAAAAAGTTGGTATCCAAAGGTTATCTAAAAGAGATCGCTCATTAGCGATAAGACCGGCTGCGGTTACTTCTATTTGTAATCATAATTATTTAACATTGTATTCTGAATTTATCGATATACTTATGTATAATCGGTAGTCGATAAACGAGAAGTCCCTATGACAGCTCAAAAATGCTACCAGAATTCCGGAGTCTGTATATTACGTTAAGACTATCTGAAAAATTATGACTCTTACCCTCATATTAATAAGGATCACTACATAGTATAAAATAAAGTCACTTTTTCTGTCCCTTTGTACGCTTAAATCTTTAAAACAACGCAACGAATTTTGATTAGATTTTTTTTAATAGGTAGAGTAAATCAAGAGGAAGGTTTTTATGTAGGTATAGTACCCGTGCGCAGTCGGGGCGGGTCGCTAGTTAATCTATAACTGTCAAAAGTTCATTCTCATAAATCGGCAACTATAGGGCACTGAGTCCAAGTTTCAAAACGTCTTACGGGTATTTCTTATGATTTAATTGATTTATGAATGGCATATCAAGTTCAATCATCGAACCCGTAACATGGTACTTCCGGGTTTAATTTGACTTACGTTACGTCAAAATTTCATTGCATATTTGAGAAAATATCATAAAAACAAATTCCTTTTTGCCGTGTGGTGACGGCAGTCAGAATACATTTGTCACCACCCCAACTCTTCCCGCGGGTGTCGTAAGAGTCGACTAAGGGATTGAAGTGTCACTAACCATTCTTTGATAGAAGATTGATGATGAGCAGCAGCGTCGTCATAGTGGACAATCTCAAGTATGCAAATATGGACAATTACCTCTTAATGCGTATAGATATAGACGCATACCTAGTTAGTAGGAGAGTCCTACGTCCAGCAGTGAACTGAGATAGGTTGATGATGTGTTAAACTATTTGTTCGCAGGCACTCCCCCGGAAAAGTTCACATTCGACTACTACAGCAAAGAAAAGACGTTCAACTCTTTCGGAACACTTTCCCCTAAAGAGTTCTACGATAAACACGTTCGACCCGTGTTTGATGTCGACGATAAGGTGAGGGTACTATATTAAACCAATATTTTAGATTTGTAAACTCGAGAAGTAAAAATACAGGGTGCGTAGTCAAGATCGCAATCGCTAATGTTCAATAGTGAATCGTGAACGAAATGCAACTGTCTTTGTCGCATTAATAAGAAAGAGTGACAGAAATAGAAAACTACGATATGCTACTGTTTTGTATAGTGTGCGTGGAATCTTGTGATATGTGGTACAAATGTAAACGTGGTGAAACATCCATTGTGAAGGCATTGAATGTTGTGAGTGTTTTGTGTAGTGACAACCCTAGCCTAGAAGTGAATAATCAAGACAAGTACAAGTAGGGGCTTGTCCATTAATCACGTCATACGATTTTGGCCTGTTTTAGATGGTGATATTTTTTGCCTAATAATCTGTAATTTTTTGCTAACTGAAGTAGTCCTTTTAATAACACTTGAATTTACGTACTTGTTTGCCAAATACTAGGTAAATGTTCGCGATGTTTTAAAACTTAGTATTTAATTTTTTTTATATAAAAAAGTAAAGTTTTTTTCGTTGTTCCACAAAAAAACGGTTTTTAATATTATTCAGGTATGCCTGGTGAGCGACCCTCGTTCGAGCAACCCTTTCGGGCGGCTGTTCACGCTGCAATGCCTCGGGAACGTGGTCGGCGGCCGGCAGACCGCCTACAACAACCAGCCCATTGAGACCCTCATGCAGTAAGTTGTGTCTGTATGCTGGTTTGTCACCATACTGATTGAGTGTTAACCTTTTAGTGGGTAACATAAAAATATTTGCCATCATACAACCTAGACATTTCGTTTTTTTTCTCAACGAACGTGATATTAGTTTATATAAATTTTAGTTAACATTGAAGCATATACTCATAAAAATCTTCAAAAAAGGCGAGTCGATAAAAGTTTAAAGTTGCTATATTTCATATAAAACGTCAATTCTTTGGCCAGATCTAAAATATTTTAGTAATGTCAACATTTGAAAATTGTTATATTTAAAAAAAGTGTTGCTTGTCCGCTTTCTTGATACATAAGTCTTATATGTAATGTAAATTGTCAAAAAAATGGTTTTAAAAAATGAAATAACTGGTTTAAAAAAAATGTGAACTTGCAGTCACAGTATGATAATAGATCCTCCATGGCTACCGGCAGTGGCAAACATATTGTCGTCTTGTTACTTGGAAATGACAGAGATTTGGTTATGTACCGTTTTGTGATTACTGTATAGTGTAGACTAAAGTAAATGATTATTTCAGAGTGGTGAAGGACAGTATAGCGGGCGGCGAGGCGGTGTGGTTCGGCTGCGAGGTCAGCAAGCGCTTCGAGAGGAAGAACGGGCTCGAGGATCTAGATGCGTGAGTATTTTACATGTAGAAGGGCTTGTCCATTAATCACGTCATACGATTTAGGCCTATTTTAGACCCCCCCCACCCCCATGGTGATACTTGGTGATATTTTCAGGACCCCCCCCTAGCCAATATGACGTGTAATTTTATGCCAACCACATGTGATGAGAAAAAAACTTTTTTCCCAACTACGAGGTAAATATTCGCGAAATTTTAAAACTCTGTTCAGGTTCAGGATTATGACATCTGGTTATGTTTTAAAAAAAGTATGCTGTTCAGCAGAGTGACAAAAAATTACACGTGATTTGTCCGATGACCCCCCTCCCCTATGGTGATAATTGGTGATTTTTACTTGACCCCCCCCCTCCCCCTATACAGTATGACGTGATTAATGGACAAGCCCGAAGCGTTCATTCAGCCCAATTCCTCGTGTCTAGTTACTTCCCAGGTGGCATTCCCACACTATCTCCTTCGAATAATCTCGTATGAGAATTGTCAAAATAATGGTCAAACTTTTTTCGTGCGGTTTGTAAATGGCCGTTTCACGAAAAACACCAATAAGAACGTATTTTCTATTCGAAAAATAATTCATTAACATGACCAGTTAATAAAGTGACTAAAGCCTTAAAATTGTATGTCATTTTAGGATCTTGTCTTAAAATCTTTGCCACACAAAACAAATGAAAATGTGTTCTAATTTAATAGAATTTAAATTTGGTCGATGTGAATAAGTACTGCGCCGTGTGGTGACGGCAGAAAGAATACATTAGTCACCACCTCATCTCCTCCTGCGGGTGTCGTAAGAGTCGACTAAGGGATTGAAGTGTCACTGACCATACTTGATTAAAGATTGATGATGGGCAGCAGCGTCATCATAGTAGACACATTACTGCGATCGCCAATCCGCTTGCCCAGCGTGGCGATTATGGGCATTTACCTCCTAATGCGTCTATACGCATAGGTAATAGGAGAGGCCTACGTCCAGCAGTTGACTTTCATAGGCTGATGAAGTGAAGTGAAGAAGAATAAGTACTACATGCAGAACCTTGAGCATACGCTATGAACTATGGGCTATAAACGCGAACAAAAGATACGCACTCCCGTGTAATAAAAAAGAGACACGGCGAAACTCGCCCGGCGGTGATAGCTGGGCGAGTATCGCCGTATCTCTATTTACACGGTAGTGTGTATCTTTTGTTCGTGTTTATAGCCGATTCATAGCTTAGTAGCTCGCGTTGAGACCAATGCCATACGAGGTTAGCAATGGACTGATATAGATATGTGTTTCAGGCATGATTACAAGCTAGTGTTCAACACGGAGGTGCAGATCGGGCTGCAGAAGGCGGACCGGCTGCACTACGGGGACTCCTGCATGACGCACGCCATGGTCTTCACCGCCGTGGGCACTGACGTGAGTACACACTTGTATTACAAGCTAGTGTTCAACACGGAGGTGCAGATCGGGCTGCAGAAGGCGGACCGGCTGCACTACGGGGACTCCTGCATGACGCACGCCATGGTCTTCACCGCCGTGGCCACTGACGTGAGTACACACTTGTATTACAAGCTAGTGTTCAACACGGAGGTGCAGATCGGGCTGCAGAAGGCGGACCGGCTGCACTACGGGGACTCCTGCATGACGCACGCCATGGTCTTCACCGCCGTGGCCACTGACGTGAGTACACACTTGTATTACAAGCTAGTGTTCAACACGGAGGTGCAGATCGGGCTGCAGAAGGCGGACCGGCTGCACTACGGGGACTCCTGCATGACGCACGCCATGGTCTTCACCGCCGTGGCCACTGACGTGAGTACACACTTGTATTACAAGCTAGTGTTCAACACGGAGGTGCAGATCGGGCTGCAGAAGGCGGACCGGCTGCACTACGGGGACTCCTGCATGACGCACGCCATGGTCTTCACCGCCGTGGCCACTGACGTGAGTACACACTTGTATTACAAGCTAGTGTTCAACACGGAGGTGCAGATCGGGCTGCAGAAGGCGGACCGGCTGCACTACGGGGACTCCTGCATGACGCACGCCATGGTCTTCACCGCCGTGGCCACTGACGTGAGTACACACTTGTATTACAAGCTAGTGTTCAACACGGAGGTGCAGATCGGGCTGCAGAAGGCGGACCGGCTGCACTACGGGGACTCCTGCATGACGCACGCCATGGTCTTCACCGCCGTGGCCACTGACGTGAGTACACACTTGTATTACAAGCTAGTGTTCAACACGGAGGTGCAGATCGGGCTGCAGAAGGCGGACCGGCTGCACTACGGGGACTCCTGCATGACGCACGCCATGGTCTTCACCGCCGTGGCCACTGACGTGAGTATACACCACGTGGGCTTAGCTTTTGGTCAAACCCTGAACGTAGGTTTACTACTCAGAAATGCTCTTACATTCATATTTTTCAGTTAAAATAAAAGTATAAATATAATTCAACGGTTAAACTAACGTATACCTACTAGCGATGTAACGAATATCGGTTTAGAAATATTCGCGAATGCGAATATTTGCGATTCATATTCGCGAATGCGAATGCGAATATTGGGTATCATACATACCTATACATACATTGCTGGTATAAAATACCCAAAGGCATTAAGTCCGCCATTTATTCTCTTTTGTATGTGCAATATTGTGCAATAAAGTTGAAAATAATAATAAACATTCATTCAAAATCCAAAAATATTGCACAGGCGCAATGAAACGCAAGTACGGTCAAATCGTATATTAAACTCGCAAAACATGTAGTAAAGCTGCATTTTTGGTATGTTGTTTAGACACCATAGGGCACTATAAAACCACATTTTGCAAGCAAAAAAAAGTTGTGCTAGTTACGTAGTACGTGAAAAACTGCGAAAGGGTTTAGCAGCCTTACCGAACAAGAAGTGCCTTTCCCCACGAATGAAGTCAATATTTTAGGTGGTGTACTAGCAGGACCTAAGAATACTCCATGCTTAATATCAGCTCTAGATCTTCTTTTGTTTCAGAGTTATTCAAGATAATGTAAAATATACAGGGTGTCGTTGAAAGTGGCATATTTCGTAAACTGTTCAAGTTAGATCAACCAAACAAATTTGTGTTTGATAACAATAAAATAAACTACAAAATGCATATTTTTAACCTGCATCTTGTCCTTATTTTTCATAATAAAAAAAGGTTTCTTGTTTTTTTTTCCATTTTTTTTTTATTTCACGCGGAGGTACACCTACAAAAAAAATATGCATACATAGCCACTAATGTCCACTGTACACATAAATAAAAATATTTCCGTAAATCATCGTGCGTCATGCCAAAAAAAATTTTTTTTCAGAAGTAGTCGTTACTGGCATACAAATAAAGTACCAGTGCAGTGTGAACATAAGTTAGTGTGTAGGTATACAATCTCTCGACACTTACCGCACAAAATATCATTGACTTAAATTGACTTATTAGTGCATTTGCTATATAAATCAGCCTCTTGTCCAGTTTGTATGCATTTTTTCTCTCCACATATATTTTTTAACGTTTTTTCACAAGACTTACACTTAATTTTTTCCATTTTCCAACAGAAAATGCAACAAATCAAATGTCGAAAACAATACTATGTGTCAAATGTTTATCTCTCTTTTGTAGAGCAAATGTACTAATAAGTCAATTTACGTCAATGATATTTTGTGCGGTAAGTGTCGAGAGATTGTATACCTACACACTAACTTATGTTCACACTGCACTGGTACTTTATTTGTATGCCAGTAACGACTACTTCTGAAAAAAAAAATTTTTTGTAATGACGCACGATGATTTACGGAAATATTTTTATTTATGTATACAGTGGACATTAGTGGCTATGTATGCATATTTTTTTTGTAGGTGTCCCTCCGCGTGAAATAAAAAAAAATATGGAAAAAAAAACAAGAAACCTTTTTTTATTATGAAAAATAAGGACAAGATGCAAGTTAAAAATATGCATTTTGTAGTTTATTTTATTGGTATCAAACTCAATTTTGTTTGGTTGATCTAACTTGAACAGTTTACGAAATATGCCACTTTCAACGACACCCTGTATATTTTACATTATCTTGAATAACTCTGAAACAAAAGAAGATCTAGAGCTGATATTAAGCATGGAGTATTCTTAGGTCCTGCTAGTACACCACCTAAAATATTGACCTCATCCGTGGGGAAAGGCATCTCTTGTTCGGTAAGGCTGCTAAACCCTTTACGGTCATTTTTCAGTTTCTGATCTTTATTAAAAAAACCTTACGTTTTTTGACATTATATGTTAGGAAGCGTTTAAAGATTAATAAATTTCCAACAAGTTGAGCTAACATGCATTACCGTAGGTCTTATAGTTTTAGAGATTTGCGATTTCTTAAAAGTACTCTTTTTTGTAAACTAACGTTATTTTGAGTTTTCCTAACGATTTCGGCTTAATATCGCCTCACCTAATTATGCTACGAAAAACATGCCATAATGACCTTATAGTGCACTTAATATTCTTTCGTTAAAGGGTAAAATCATGTCAGCAAACTTTGTAATTCAAAATAAAAACGCGTAATTCAAAAGGCAGTAGGCCCGCTATCTAAGTTTTTCATACAAATTGCAAGTCGTGTTGCAAAGCTGCAATTTTAGTATATTATATAGGCCCTATAAGGACGTACAAAAATGTATATTACAAGAAATACAAAAAAACAATTTCGGCATAAGACGAAAGAAACTGAAAAATTATTGGACTTCTTTTACTTTTTGACGTTTAATTAAGAAACTATTATCTTTTTGATACTAATTGCTACAAAACTTAAAAAGAATATTAAATTTGAAAGGATTTGAGCTACCTTGCAATACCCTAAATTATATAGATTTAGAGATACGACATTTCAAAATGTGGCCTTCATTAAGTTAAGAAAATAAATGCATGTTTTCAAGCCTCGTATACCCCCAACTATAAGACTTACAGTAATTGTTATCGGCTCAATTTGTTCCAAATTTAATGTAGTTGTTATCTACAATTACTTTTTTTTTCTTAGCGCGAACGTTTTGCCAATATTTAGTGAATAGCTTTAACGTAACCTAAAATTTGTTTAATTTTTGATAAAAGGGCACTTTATGAAATGTCGTATCTCAAAATATATACACGATGATTCTTAATCCGTGATCAGGAGTAGAAAAACATTAAAATTTAGCCAAAATTAAACTTATTCGGCGAGGTCTCAAGTTATTTCTTCACTGTTTAATTAATTAAAAGTGAAAACCTAATTAAAACAAATTACCACTTAATACATGGTCATCCTACTGTATAAAGTTTAACTACGATACGTCAAGTGCCATCAGTATGGCGGGAAACGGGAATTTGACGGATCTTATGTCAATAAAGACTTCTATCTACTCATTATCTTATCAGTGCAACACTGATAACGACGAACATAATTGATTGGAGATTAATGTTAACGTGCTAAACTTGGTAAAATCTTGAGCAAGTAAAGCAATTTGTTTGCATTCAGTACAATTTAATAATTAAATAAAAACAATAAAACTGCATTCCTGACCAACTAAAAGAAAAAACATTATTTTAAACATAATTTAACAAGTGTTCAAAATGTCCACCGTGTTGTTCTTGACACAGATCCGCTTGATTTTTCCTGTGATAGGATTGATTCACTCGAAATCTTCTTCAGCAAAGAATCTTAAGATTTGTTCATCCACATCGTCAGGATGATGACGAGGTCGTCCGGGTGCTCGAGAATGTTGTAGCACTGTAAACTGTCCGAAGTCGCAAAGATTTTTGGTGCATGCGATTTATTAAATTGTGTCCGGGGTTCGGAATGTTTGGATGAAGTCCGTGAAATAACTGTTGGGTTCGCCTTGTGCTATTCGTTTGTATTGACAAACGGTACAGTATCGTAACGCTGTATGTTTGAGTACGGAGGTGGTAGAAACATGATTTTTGGTGAATAATTATGATTTTCTCATTAAATATCCGTGACTATGACTTTGTTTATTATGCGTTTGACAAAAGTGATTGACAATGTCATGGGCAAGGTTTACTCATAAATTGACAATTGCTAATAACTTTGTAAAGAGATTACAATACAACCTCATTAAATCCGATATGGTTGTAGTACAGTGACAAGGATTTTAGGATAAAATTTATTTCAAAATTAAAACATGATTAAAAAATTAATAAATTTGTTTTCACGTAATTACTACTTTAACGTAATCCCGATCAATTACTGAGTTAGAAAAAATGGTTCCTGATCACGGATTAAGAATCATCGTGTATAGCTTACGGTGATGCAACGTAGCTCAAATCCTTTCAAATTTAATGTTCTTTCTTAGTTTTATAGCAATTAGTATCAAAAAGATAATAGATTTTTAGTTAAACGTCAAAAACTAAAAAAAGTCCGATTTTTTTTCCGTTTTTTACGTCCTATGCCCAAACTATTATTTTGTTTTTCTTTTAATATGCATTTTCGTATATATCTATAAGGCCTTTATAAATTTATAATATAACAAAATTGCAGCTTTGCAACTCGACTTGCGAATTGTATGAAAAACTTAGATAGCGGGCCTCCTGCCTTATGAATTTCGCGTTTATACTTTCAACTGTAAAGTTCACTGACCTAATTTTACCCTTAAATTAAAGAATATTAAGTGCGCTATAAGGTCATTATGACATGTTTTTCGTAGCATAATTAGGTGAGGCGATATTAAGCCGAAAATGTTAGCAAAACACAAAATTTTATCTAGTTTACAAAAAGGAGTACTTTTTAAAGTCTCGAATCTCTGAAACTATAAGCCCTACGGTAATGCATGTTAGCTCAACTTGTTGGAAATTTATTAGTCTTTAAACGTTTAATAACATATGACATCAAAAAACGTAAGGTTTTTTAAATAAAAATCAGAAACTAAAAAATGGCCATAAATTTCGCAGTTTTTCACGTACTACCCAGCTAGCACAACTTTTTTTTGCTTGCAAAATGTGGTTTTATACTGCCCTGTGGTGTCTAAATAACATACCAAAAATGCAGCGATACTACTTGATTTGCGAGTTTAGGGTAAAATTATGTACGATTTGACCGTACTAATAACACTGAATACTTAGTATTTAGAAGTAAATTCAAAACTAAGCGATTAGTTTGACTCCAAAGCTACTAGGTGTCACCGTCTTCGCAATCGCCACGACTGTTTTGTTTAATTATACGTATCATTTGTGTTTTATTAACTGAAAATACTGAAATATAACGTTTTATTCATCATTCAGTTAAAATATAGAGTCGCAATTTCTTTTTCCTAGACATCTAGGTATTAAGGTCACAACTTTAGAATGTAGTACTTCTTGCCTTAAGTGAACGAAATAATTAGATAAAAATATTCGCAATATTCGCGTCAATTTTTTGCGAATGCGAATACGAATGCGAATATTTTAAAACATGCGAATATTCGCGAATGCGAATGCGAATGCGAATATTCGTTACATCGCGAATACCTACGTGTATTTACGTTCAATATGCGCCGCGCTCAGGAGGCGCTAGGCGTGATCGCGGCCTCAGTGTTTGATAATGGAGACCTAGACTCTCCGAAACATGTCGCGCGTAGTGACTAAATACACGTGAGTTTAACCGTTTAATTATTTTTATAGTTATTATGTCTTACGAAAGCTTGAATTAAATTAAAGTAAAAGATTAATAAAGTGTCTCTTGTTTGGTTTAAAAAAAAAGATTAATTGGGCTATCGATTAGAAAAGTTTTATACATAATTAATCACAGTAATTATTCATAATCATACAGTAATCAAGGTACCACAGTAGTGACAGTAGTGGTTCCGGCACATTATATCAACTCAACAGTGATTCGATTCTATGCCAAATATTGAAATTGACAACATTTCATATTTTTTAGTGCAAGTTTTTATTGTCTGTTTTGAAAGAAGTCAAAATTAAAAGATACACGTATTTTTTACTTTTCTATTAAATTGCAAATTTAGTGAGAAAATCCTCTTTTATTACTACTTCGAGCAGAAAGAGCGTAAGTTACAAACGTCAAGAATCAGCTAAATGACGTCACAAGTGATGTTTCAAACACATAAGAAAACGACGAAAATCGGTGACAAATGTCAAGTGTCACTGCCAAACACAAGAGACATTCCAACCGCAAGATTTTTTGGTTATAGTGGCATCTCTGAATGTGTCATCTCTGATGTGGCATGTCAGCTATGTGACGTCACTTCCCCTTTAAACTATTATTGCGATTTTTTACATAAATATTGCGATAAAAAAATTAAAAAATATATTTTTGTAATCTACATGCGTATATCTCGAAATGGTTTTCGATTTAGGGAGATTGAAAATTTTGAAACATTGTCAATTACATTCATGAAAAGATTAATAATTGTATTCGTGTGATATTGGAAAAGAAATATTAAAATAAAGAGTATCTACCAAGAACACCTAGTATTCGATTATGGCACAAGTATCACAATACGTATTTCCTTTGACAGGACAAAGGCAAACCGACAAAATTCCGCGTGGAAAATTCGTACAGCGACAAGGAGTACGACAAGGGATACCTGCTGCTCACAGAGCCCTGGTTCAGGGAATTCGTCTTCGAGGTTCGTTTCTAGATTTCTAGTTTCTAGATATTCATATCTATAAATCCTCCTTGTTAGCCTCTATAGCCTAGTTGGTAGTGACCCTGCCTACGAAGCTGGAGGTTCCGGGTTCGAATCCCGGCGAGGGCATTATTTGTGTATTTATTTATCACAAATATTTGTTCCTTGGTCTTGGCTGTCTATGTATTTAAGTATCTATATGTATCTATCTATTATATATAGCGTCGCTTGGTACCCACATCACAAGCCTTAATTGAGCTTACCGTGGGACTAGGTCGATTTGTGTAAGGTGTCCCAAGATATTTATTATTATTTATTTATTTATATATGGTCGCAGGGCCTGCTGTACTGTCAAGCGGACCGAACATCTGTCCGGTTGTTGCCTGTAGGTCGTAATTACGAGTATCAAAACGATCTTTGCACAATTTTTGCCATTTCTTTAGTTTGTTTTGGAATACATTGTGATTCTCTAATATACGAATATCAATGGGAAGTGGGAGTGAATTGTAACTTTTATAATAGGGTAATTTGAATTTAGGTTCTAATGAATCGGAAACAATCAAAATTATTCAGTGTTTTCATGTTACACCGTGTATATATTTGAAGAGCCAATCAACATTCTTGCACACAGGTGGTGGTAGACAAGAAGTTCGTGCCAGCCGAAGTCCTGGAGGTATTCAAGCAGACCCCGCAAGTCCTGCCGGCCTGGGACCCCATGGGCACCCTCGCTTGTCCCCTGTGCTCCCACGAATAACAAGTTGAGTCGTGGTCACTGGTGCCCGAACATTTTTTACGATGACGAATAAATTGAAAAGAATGCTTTAGTGAACTAACCATTAAAGTTGGTATTTCTAAGAACGAACATTTGACAGTTTATAAATGCACCTTATATTATTATAAGGTGTTTTCAAATTAGTCATGGATACCTTAGGGTATGCATGTGTTCATGATAACGGACAACTTTCCTTATGAGACTCATATCGAAATCTTGAAAAAAATCGCCTTTTCATACAAAGCGGTTTCATCGGGTGATCAAGATTTCATAGAAAGTGATTTTATTTTTTCGATTTTTTGATATGAGTCCCGTAAGTAAAAAGGTTCCTCATCATGAACACATGCATACCCTAAGGATATGTGACTAATTTGAAAACACCCTGTATATGACGTTAAGTCTATCGGAAAAATTGTGAGTCTTACCCTCATATTAATAAGAGTTAATTTATAACTGTAAAAGTTCATTCATAGATCAGGGAATATAGTGTATAGGTAATTTCACCACACATCTAAATAAACTAATTGCCAATAATAAAGCGAATGAACGAGTAATTCAATATTAGGGCGTGAAAATCGTTTTTTATTTGTATGAAATTACGGTGAATAGTTATTCATTTTCCCATACTTGCTAAAACCGGTTTGCACGCCCTACTCAATATGACAGGCCTACTACCGCGAAAATCGAAATTCGTAACTTTCGAGGATTTTTCTCTATCACTCCATCTAGACAAATCCACGAAATTTCGAAGATCGCAGTAGGGCCGCTGGCATCAAAATATCGAAGTAAATCCGAAGCAACTTTTTGGTCAATCATATAGTTTGCAGTTTCAATTAAGTTTGGTATCGGTACGTAAAAAAACCCTTATTGCAAATTCCCCTGCTTTTTGTAGTATGTAAAGTCCTGCTGTAGTCTGTAAAGTCGATATCGAATAACTAAGGGCTTATTCACACTAGCGATTCACTTGGGCGATTTTAAAGCGATGTCTATACAAAAATTGCACGCGGCGAAATCGCCCCAGTGAATAGCTAGTGTGAACAGGCCCTAAAGAAGTCGATATCTGGTATTATTTACTTAATAACTCCCTGCAATCCAATTTAGGTGTCATGTAACTTATGTATAATCTTTTCCTCTCGCTTTGCTACGGAATTATCAGAATTCATATTGCTGTCACACTCCACTAAATAAATTCGCACGTTTCGGAGAAAGGATTGCTCACTAAAACTACGTTGTTGAACGTCATCGACAATTGAGTCGCTTAACTTCTGGATAAATCCATTCTACCAATAGAGTGCATATTTAATTGCAATTGCCTAGTTTTTCTTTAAACTTCAGCTGTATTGTCAGAGTGGATTTACCCGGGTTTGAAGTTATGCGACTTAATTAAAGTTTGGGCCTGGATTGTGACTCATTTGCCTGAGTTTAGGGAAATGAAATGATCTTAAAGTGTCGTCATAGGGTCACTCACGCGGCTGACTACCAGACTCCTTTAACCCTTAATTCGACAAAAATGATACTATTTTATACTAGCTACCCAGCAATCGTATTTCGCTGCTATACTTACACAACCTCGTATTGCAACACTTGATGGAAAAGGATGAATCAACTTTTTTCTGTCTGTATTACCATGGTTACGGTCGCCTGAGTCACGCTGGTTTCATTCTGGAGTCAAAGACATTCTGGTTCGGAAAAAAATACATAATGTGGGTCAAAGACTATGTCCAGTATTTTGGACGTTGTCGAATTAAGGGTTGATGAATACAAGAAATAAACTGATAGTCTAACCAAGGTATTCGAACCTAAATGGCTGCAACTTGCCTTGTAGTTAAATAATCTGTGGAATAGATATCCACTAATTTGGCATTTAAGCTCGTAATTTACATGTATTGTAATTTCTATGTAACTTGGTAATTTGTAATTAGAATAACAAATTGCCACTTTTGGACCACTAAGTATACGTTTACCATTGCAATAAGGCTTGTTCACGAAATAAAGTAGCCATTGCTATATAATTCATTTTTTTTGTATGAGACCATACCTTAGTATGGGTGTTATTACAAAGAAGGGCTCTTTGTCTATCTTCTCGGCTGCTGTGGTTGATATTTATATCAATTTCTCCATAATTATGGACTTTGTGAACTGTGAATCTCGTGTCTACAATTTTTATTAATTATTTCAAGACTAACATTGTTGGAGTCGTCTCGGAAGTTGGCACTTTGTAGGGTGTGAACTTTTGCATCAAGCATTATCTGAAGTTATTTTGATTTTGACGACTTTTCAGATTGTTAAACATAAAACAAAAGAATCAATTTACAGTCCCATGGCTGTTAGAACTACATGGAACTGTTGCGTAACAGTAGATACTGATTTTACGATGGCTACTTTATTTCGTGAACAAGCTTTAGTTTACCGCTCCAATATATCCGATGGAGATTGTACAAACGTCAATTGTATTAAAATAGTCATGGTGACCCAAAATACAGTCTCAATCAGAGCGCCCGGAGCGCTCAAAAACATCTGAACACGCCACTATCGTTATGGCAATAAAGGGGTGTTTAGATACTTTTAACGCTCTGGTTGCTACGATATATCTGATGGCGACTGTACAAGGTGCTAACAAATTAGTCACGGATTTTAAGAGATGGCCAATTGGCCATGTAGACCATATTGAACAACTTACCTATCCGTGACTAATTTGTTAGCACCTTTATACAGCAACTCCTTGAGAATATACACGCGTGTAGATATCTTTGTTATACCGCTTCGATATATTTGATTTTGTTTACGCCATAGGTACATCTCATTGCATAGTAACACCAGAAAGATGTGTTCAAATTATGATAACAGCTTCACATATCGGATTAAATGAAACCTCAATTATTAGTTATTGTAGATAATATCCGTGAAATACTGTGTTCTCATTTTCTTTTTCGTATATTTTTTGAAGTTTTATTTGTAAAATACTAGCCGGTAAACTTATTGTTAAAAGTTACTAATGTATAATAAATAACGTAGAGTCCACATAGATGATCAGTATTTGCCCGAGATTTTAATTGTCTGAATCTAAAGGCCGCAGTACACATTGGCCCAATGTCGGACATCTAAGATACACATATCGCTTTGCTCCTCTTTCGTATAACGACTTCCCTTATATTGCCCTACATTGGGCCAACGCCAACGTGTAGGTACACTCACTTGATGGACAAAACACCATTCAGTGAATTTTCTTTGTCACCTTTCCATTAATTAATTGCTTTAGATCAGAGTTTGAGTAAATATAACGATGATTTCTGCCTGACTGAGCTATCGCATTCTAACGAATCTATTGATCGTGTTTGCCTGACGCATTTATTGATCGTCTATGACGGATACTGCTACCGTGGATTTTTACTTTTATACAACATCTTTGAAATAACGAGTTGTTACCATAATAAAGATCTTAGCTTAAATAATAATTGTTTTATTGACTCATCAAAAATACCCATTGCTGACACAATGCATGATTATTGAGCTGGTATACTAATTAACCAGCTGCAGCAGGACTAGAAACAATACAGTATGTTACTATTATCCAGGCTTTTATCGAAACGGAGCTATGAGAGGCAGATTATTTATTTTATTTATAACCACAATATAATAATACTATTGAACTGTTACTACACGAAAACGATTACTTAGTTATGCATTCACACATTTCCATAACCTTTCGTATGCTTAGTAGCAGATCTGCTTTATTACTATTTGACTTTACCCAATAGCCGGCAAAGTCAAATTTTGATTGAACTACTTGACGGTAACGCATACTAAAGGATAAAAGCCCGCAAGATGGTAACACACAGTATAAGTAGGGTTTAGCGTGTTTACGAGTCGTAATATTCTGATAATAAAACGTTTTTATATTAATGAATAACTTTTATTTACAGCACCAATAGGTATAACAAGGGAAAGTAGTTACAAATTGAGGATAATTTAAGCCATTAAACTATTATTCTTTCGTTGACCAAGTTATCAGTAATCACTAATCAGAATTATAGGTATACTTCGTGATCTGACTAGATTATCTTATTACGGCCTCTATTTAATAAATAATCGTTTGTGAAGTACTTTTACGTACTTACAACCTCGACATCACTCAACATGTTCAATGTTTTTATAATTTAATTACGGGCAGCGTCAGTTCACACAGGCCATGCGCATACGTTTGCATTTGTTTAACAAGTAGTACGCCCTGCCGGCACCCCGCTTGAACGTCTACTCAGGCCTTAAGGTGCATGCAGACCAAAAGAGCATTCGCTGTTCTATCCCTCAACTCTACGAAATTCGATCGTTACACGAAACGTGATTCGTTGATTTCGTAGAGTGGGGGATGGAACAGCGAATGCTCTTTTGGTCTGCATGCACCTCTTATAGCATAAATATGCTATACACTATAAGGTGATATTATTGGCCCAATAACATGGCCATTGGCCATAGGCCTTACACATTAGGTGACGCTATACAATTCAGTTCATAAAGATGTAAATTCAAACAAAACAAAAATAAAAGTGTATCACAACAGACTTATCAGTAAATTAAATTAGAAGGTCACATTTAAATTAGTGCTAAAAATGGAAATCCTTTCAGCTTTGAACTTTCAAAATAAAGGATAACGTGTGGTCCACATAATTATATTGTATGAATATTAACCCTCTAATATATAAGACAGACAAAAATGCATTTCAAATCCTAATAGCAATCAATAGAGGTTTCCAAAGTGATAAAATGTAGCTTTGTATGCATTAGAGGGTTAAATATGTACTGCAACGAGTGACGCTTTTATACTTATCATGGAAATACACGGTCACGCCGTCACGCCAGGCACAATTTTTTTTTACTATGCGAATTGTAATTTTGGTAACATGAGCAATTTTTAAAAAGTTTGTATCACTTCAATGTTGATAAATCTAAATGACACATTCCTTTTCTCAAACATGCAATGAAATATTGTCTTTACGTTCCTTAAAATAGACTCGGAAGTATCGCTTTTAGGGCGCAGTAACTCACTGGGATGGAAATGGAATTTCATAACACCTGCAAAGTAACTTTTATTTTAATTTCGACAATATTGTCATTATTTTTTTTGCATTTCTTTGTGTGTTTGAGAAAAGCACTATACATGCCTCGGCGTAAAAACGGATTCCCGACCTCGTTACCTATCACTCGGCCGTATATACCAATTTGGCCGGAAATCCTCCTTTTCCCGGCCTCTGATGTAATGTACTATTGTTGTTACCAAAAATTTATAGCAATCTGCTTACAAAAAAGGAAACTTCCATACAAACTTTCTGGGATATTTTGCGAAAAGGATCGTTCAGCATCATTAGCTCTGCCAGCCTACCAATTTTTATCAACATCGAAAATCTGTCCTGCTAAGCATAATAGCGATATTTAAAAATAAAATTTAATGCAAACATGCACCTTAAATTCTTCAGCTGACGATTCCATTTCCAAATGCCTCTGTTTTTGAGATATCGCTATTTCGCTTAGCAGGGCAGTATTGTAAGCCAAATGTACAAACTTTTTGAGAACTGCTCAAATAAATCTAAAACGACATTTCACATAATATAAAAAGTGAAAAGCCAAGCCAATGCCATGGTAAGAATAAAAGCAGCTCCATAAAACATTGCTTATCAATGCCTAAAATGCTTACAGGCAATGAGTTAGTCCATGTCAATACACTGCTTTAATGTCTTTTGTTATACAATTTTCCCATTACCACCACCTGTATTAGAACTATTTTTAATTGCCCTGAGGTACTTCAATTTCGCCCAAACGCCCTGGCACATTCGCACCAGCCTCTTGTCACGAGTGAGTCTACCGAATGAGTGGACATTCCTCACTATATGTCTGGATAGCTTCAGTTTTCCTTTTTGGGCATATGACAGTGCTGAATAGAGCCTGCTTCGGGCAGCTAATGCGTCGTCTCCTAGCATTTGGGAGAGTTTGTATTGGCGTAGTGATATCCTGCCTGCTTCTTCTGCCTGTAAAATATGTTTTGTGAGATCCGTGAAACAAATAAACAAACCAAATTGTCTATTTATAAATAGTAACACTAGTAAAATACTATTAAAGTCTACTTAATTGATATTGAAATACAGATAAGGATTTAATTATTTGGATACAAACTAACATAATTACAAGTGGAAGTCTCTTTCTAGGAAAAAGTGTGGAATAGTGTGTTCACACTGTTCACTGGGTCAATTAGTGTTCAAAGTGTCTCAAAATGAAAATGAAGTTGAAGATAGACCACTGGCGATAGAGCTATTAAACTTAAGGACTTTATTCTCATAAAACTTATAAAGTTTGCTTACATGAGAACATTTTTTTTTTATAATAACGTAATACTAACTTTCAGATATATAATTGCAGTTCAGGGGCCTATTGCATAACAAATTACAACTAATATTACAAGCAGAATTCTCTTTCTAGTAAGAGATAGAAAGGGGACTTTCGATTGTAATATTCAATGTAATGTGTTATGCAATAGGCCAGTCCACAGAATATACATATTATGTTATGTCAAACTTACACAGTCTTCAAAGTAATCCCCAAGAGCTGAGTAGGCACCACCCAGAGTGGACAGCCAAGAGAATGCATTCTCTATTTCTACCCTGCTCCAAACCAGTTTTAGCATCCTTTCATTCCTGAAATTAGAAAGATTGGAAATTAACCCCTCAGAAGCAATATAGGTTCAGCAGAAATATCTAAGTCCAATATAATCTGACATAAAAAAAAAACAATCTACAGCTTGAATGGATTTCGCAGAACTATTTTGGTTTTCCATCAACATTGCAATGTGTATTGTGTGGTAGAGATCTGCACAATCACCTGCATTTCATAGTAAAAACAAAACTGATCTTAACTTTCTGACACAGCATATCTTGCTCAGATATTGGTTGGTCTTGAATTCATCATTCATTTAATAATTTTGGAATACATCATTTCTACAAGTAATCTTTTGTGTAAATAATTAGCATCTAAACAATGAAATCAATCACAATTTCCTTGTGTAATAGGATTTAGTTTTAATACTTTATATTAAACAGGCAATAAAACTATAGATTGCAAGTTTTCCTATTATGATTCATGAAATTCAGTTGAGATAAAAAAACTGATAAATTGAGAACCTTCTCCATTTTTTGAAGTAGGCTAAATAGGCACTCATATCTGAGACTCCATATTCCTATCCTATATTCCATTATGTAAAATGATTCACGTCATAAACTCTTAACACACTTTTACTAGTTTTTCTTACCATGCATAGTCTATTACTTCCTTATCAGGTGGTTCCAAAATTAATTTAATAAATGCTGTCCCATTCTGAGGGTTCCCACAACGCTCGTTCATACGGCTTACTACATTAGACCTATATGTTACTGAATTTAGACATTCTTTCACAAATGGTTGTAAAAATAATGCATTAGCAATCAATTTTAGTGTCTTAGTTCTGCGGTCTCCATCACATCGTTCTATATCGAATTCCCATGCATCCCCTGGCCTCACACCAAGATTATCATAATATTTCTTGTCTGGGAATACAAATACGTCTTCTGAAATGTAACAAATCGTATAATGACTACGAAATAGGCGGATTTTGGTCACTAATGGCATTTTGATCAGGTTATATTATTGTATAATATAAGGTCTCGATATTGAAAGCCTGTTGTGTAGAGAATTACGGATAAACAACACTTAATTCGAACAATATGTGGGTCATGTACACCGTAAAATTATTCAGATTTATATTCATGAAAAGATACGAAGCTGAAGAGTGAAAACTAAAATGAAGTTCCGCGCGTGACTGTCAAAAATTATTGACACTAACAGTGCCGTGACATTAGAGTTAGAGACGATCGGATACATGCTCAAAAGAAAGGTGTCTGCAATTCAGGTTTTAGGATATCCTTAGTACAAAAAAAGCTTAATATCATAAATAACATTACAATGAAATAACTAAGAAAACAGAATCCCAGTTTTGTGTAAATAAATGGTAACTTATTTTTACCAAACAATTTAATTTATGACTACGTGAATGGGAGTTTTAAGCAAAACGGAAGTCACTCTGTTTCCATTTACGTAAAAGTAGGTGTCAAATGACGCCGAGTTAGTGCGGGTTTTTCCCGTAATTCTATTGGTTCACAAGAAGATTAGTAGACGTACGACATCTTTGATTGGTTACAATTACGTATAAATCTTTGAATTGAAAACGGAGGAACTGACATAAGCAGACAGCCATTTTGTCCTGCAGCCTGTCAGGCCGGTGACTTGGAAAGGAATAATTTACAAATTATTCCCTTTCACCCGGACGAATCGTCCCAAAATTGTGTTAATGAAGTGAAAAGTGCAGTGTAAACCATGGCGCGATACGGTCAAAGACCGGAAAATGCCCTTAAACGGGCCAATGGTGAGTTTAAAGTTTCATGCAATCTTACCACGTTGCACGTTATATCTCTGACCTTTATTTCGTAACAGACCCACCCTTTTAACAACTTCTATACTTTTCTGTGACATGGCGAAATTCCTGAAGAAAAACTCCGACATCAATCTTAATTGATAACAGGATTGTTTTTGAAATGATTAACATAACCAAACTTAAAATGCCTTTCTTCGGCGTCTTGTGTCACAGAGTTTATGGACCTAAACAAGCCCGCTCGGGCGCTGGACACCTTGCAAGAGGTGTTCCGCAACAAGAAATGGGCTTACAACTGGTCGGAGTCGGTGCTGGAACCCATCATGTTCAAGTACCTGGAGCTCTGCGTGGACCTCCGCAAGTCGCACATCGCGAAGGAAGGGTTGTTCCAGTACCGGAACATGTTCCAATCGGTGAACGTTGGATCATTGGAGCAGGTCATTAGGTAAGCTATTGGATAAATTTACACAGAATTATCTTATATTTGCCCTGTATACATAACACATACATAAACAACAGATTGGTATAGATACAATGAATAATGAATGGATTTCACTAGTAAATAATTCAATGCTTTCAAATTCACTGCTACATAAATTCAATGTGTTATGTGTTTGTTGATATGAAGAGGTAAAATAATCGTGGCATGTTCATTATTCTTCTCAATTAAATACTACGTAGGTTGCCCTGAAAGTTTCGGGAATCGGAAAAAATACGCATTTTAATGAAATAAAAGTACTTTTATTGTTTTTCAAAGTATTCTCCTTTGTGTTTAATACACTTTTTCATTCTCTGAAACCAGTTTTTAAAACAGTTATTGAAGTCTGAAGTGGGGGTTGACAAAATGGCCATTTTATAAGCGTCAACTGCTTCTTCCGCGGTCTGAAAACGCTGACCACGCAACCGATTCTTTATTTTCGGGAAAGTAAATAATACGGCGGTTAGGGTTAGTTTTTCGCAGTTCAGCAAAAACAATAGGTAAACAAACGCCTATATACCAATCGGCATTGACAGTTCTTCGATCTTCAAGAGCGATAGTCGCCACGTGACCCGATTTGGAGACAAACGTGGCTACCATTTTTTTGATCGTGCTGCGAGAACGAACAACTTTTGTCGGCTTGGTTCGTCTTCGTAAACCCAAACTCGAGATTGGTTTTTCGATTCAGGCTCATATGCGTAAATCCATGACACAATACTAAAAACGGCATTTGAGCTTCCTCCATTAAATCTTTTTAAAGTTTTGCGGCACCAATTGACACGTACCGTTTTCTGGTCGTCAGATAACAAGTGAGGAATCCACCGGGAAAATAACTTCCGCACGCCCAACTCTTGTTGTAAAATAACTTGTACCTGACTCATTCCAATGCCTAAAGTCTCCTGAATCTCCCGATATGTAACATGCCTATCTTCCTTTATCAGTTGGCGAACAACATCGATGTTTTGATCGGTAACGGCCGTTTTCGGTCGACCCTCACGTACGTCATCCGCAAGAGACACACGGCCACGTTGGAATTCCGAATACCACCTGTATATGGTCGTCTTTGAAGGTGCTTCACTACTAAAAGCAATAGTTAATCGGTCTCCACATTGTTGTTGTGTTAATCCACTTTTAAAGTCATAATAAATCATTGCTCTAAAACTTTCGCGGGACAGCTCCATTTTCACCAGCGACTCAACGACTTTAAAAAACAATTGAAAATCGGACATTGTTTTTTTTTTCTAAGTGGCCAGTGTTTTCGAATAATGAGACTATGCTTGTAAGAAAGAGGTATAACACATGTCAAATATACGTTCCTAAGTATTAAATTCCCGAAATTTTCAGGGCATCCTACGTATCACACACACAATCCACCTTCATTCACAAAATTGTATTGATTATTATCCTCTGTTGCTTTATTTTTTATAGTGCTGTATTATATGATAAAGAAAATATGTAACTACTGATTTTAAATATTATTTTATGTGATATGTAAAAAAGCTTTAATAAATAAATAATATTATCTATCTTTCTCTAAGGTATCTAATTGAACACATTCCTGAATTATTCAATTTAACTGTTTGTTGTTAATGTTCTAATAATTTAAAGAATTCTATATTCTTATCCAAAATTTCTCCATCCTCAGAGGCTATTTACGAATGGCAGAAGAGAGAACGGAGGCCGCCCGGGCACAATCCACACAAGCTGTCATTGACACAGACGATCTGGACAACCTTGCCACACCTGAGAGCATCCTGCTAAGCGCCGTGTCCGGAGAGGACGCACAGGATCGATCAGACAGGACTATACTTACTCCATGGGTAAATATGCAATTACTTTAACATCTTGTGTATGGAGAAGGCCTTAATTAAATAGCCTAACACTCTAAAACTAAGGAGATGGCTAAAGAGATATGGAAGAGAACACACTGAACCAAATCTTAGTGAATGGGATAAGAGCAAGATGATGATGATTTGTGCTTAATCTGCTTGTTATTTATTTTATTCAGGAATTCAATGAAGAGTATTGCATTGCAGACATCTGCCCCATATATTTTTTTAGAATAGTAATTGAATTCAGTCAGTTATAGAAATTAAGTTAAACTGAAACTCCTCTGAATTAAATCTCATTTCTGATGTTTCCATTGTTATGAAATGGTAGGCCTCAGAGGAAAATAATCATATAGACTAAGATTCTACAGGATGCATTATTAATATGAGTTCTGTATTAACATGTCTGTACATTGTAAAATAAAGGAATTAATATGTAGTTTAGTTGAGGTAGCACAATAAAAACTGGCTTTATGTTGATTTCGATATTTTATGTGATTGATTGTATACACTACACACTGCTATGTAGTGATATCACTATCCAATACCGCTATGTGAAATAACTGGATGATTTCTGTGAATTAAAATCCCAAATAGTATGAACCTGATTAGGAAAATTCACTCCGAAAAACATGAGCTACTTCTGTCCTATCATAAATCATTTTAAATACATATACATAGTAATCTAATAAACAACTAAGTATCAAAATTGATGTTAGCTTTCTCTGGTAATTTTTCACTATTTTGTAACAAACTTTTGTGATACCAATCACTTATTATTATGTCTTATGCCTTCATAGCCTAGTTCATACTGACCCTGCCTATGAAGCTGAAGGGTCCAAGCGCATTATTGAAGTACCTGTCTATTTATATACATTGTCGCCTGGTACCGACATCTCAAGCCTTAATCGGGCTTACCGGACTAGATTGATTTGTGTACAATGTCTCAAGATATTAATCAATTATTCTTCCCAGGTGAAATTCCTCTGGGAATCCTACTGCCAATGCCTGGAGCTTCTCCGGACGAACGCGCACGTGGAGACGCTGTACCACGACATCGCGCGCATGGCCTTCCAGTTTTGTCTGAAGTACTCCCGTAAGACAGAGTTCAGGAAGCTGTGCGACAAGTTGAGAAAGCATTTGGAAGATATCTGTAAACCTACTGTAAGTTTATTTAGTTTTAATTATAGGTTTTGCCGAACATAATTTTGTTGTTGTAGAAAATGTTGTGTCTGAGATGTTCCAATAAGGACTTGAGAAATTACTAAAAACAATGTGAACTGTGCTCAGTGAACTTTGATTTAGACATAAGCAACAGCTGTATATCTAAACTTATATGAAATAAATATTGTCTTTACTAAATGACAATAGTAAATTTTTGATATACATATTCAAATGATTCTGGTGGATGCTATATTATAAGTGAACTTTGATTTAGAGGCAATGATAAAAGAAAACGCTCACCGTCTAAAACACCCAAACAAACACATCACAACGGAGGAGGAGCCAGTCAAACGGCCCCCAAGAAACTCAACAAAACTAACGCACTAGAGTTTTTTGCGAGGCGCTCACGACCAAACTCACTTTCTGAAAACTCTGAAAGCAACGACCAATAACAATTACCCACCAGCCGGAACCGGTACACACGAAAACAAACTTACGAAAACAAAATTAACTATTTAGGTCCCAATCCGGCTGGTCCCCGTGGGACGACAGACTGCCACCCTCCAGCAGTAGCAAATTTACCAAATTTAGCTACTGGAAAATTGAAACAAAATTTATGTACTCAAATACCAAACAAAAACACTGCTTTTAAAATCTTAGAAACAAAGAAACAAACAGTATTAGACAAGTATGTAAACCAAACTGTAACACAAGTCTGCCAACATCAAAATAAACCAGTAAGAGAAAAAGTAAAAAATCTATATCTATGTACTCTAAATACATTAACCTTGAGAACACCAGAAAGTTTGCAAGAACTAGAGTTAGCCATTGAAAAAATTAAGTGGGATATCCTGGGGATAAGCGAGATGCGAAGAATGGGGGAGGAAATAGAAGAAAGAAGCCAATATATTATGTACCACAAGGGTGAAATACCTGGACAAAGAGGAATAGGATTTTTGGTAAAGTCGAAACACAAAAGTCGTATTATAGGGTTCGAAGGGATATCAGACAGACTAGCGGTACTTCATATCATCTTGCCAAATTATACGAAACATTGGACCATCGTACAGGTTTATTCCCCGACAGAAAAAGCAACCAAATCGGACATAGACCAATTTTACGAAAACCTAAGGAAAATTACCGAGAAGTATTCAGAAAACAATATAGCAATTATGGGAGACTTCAATGCCCAAGTAGGCGCTCAGAAAGCCGGCGAGGAACATATAATAGGGAAGTACGGATATGGGAAAAGAAGCAAAAATGGAGAAAAAATGGTAGAATTCCTGCTTGAACATAATTTAACACTTTTGAATTCTAAATTCCGCAAAAAGCCAAATACTAAATGGACCTGGAGGTCTCCGGATGGAAAGGTTCACAACGAAATTGACTATATACTAACTAACAAAGCCAGGCTGTTTAGCGATACAGGTGTAGTGCAAAGCTTAAACTTCAATACCAACCACAGAATGGTACGCAGCTGCCTCAAGGGAAGTGATACAAAAATGCCTAGGCCGAGAGCAATTTTAGCGAACCACTTAAAATCAAACACCAGAAACAACAACCTCACAGATACCAAAATAGATCTGACGGAAGTCGTAGCTTCAGATATAGACCTCAATGAAAAATATAAACTAGTAGAAAACAAGCTCAAATATCAGGCAGCAACACGAACACCCAGAAGTAAAGAGTCATATTTAAGCGAAACGACTTTAAAACTAATTAAACATAGGAAAACCTTGATGATAAAAGAATTTAAGAAAGACAATCTAAAAGAAATCTCCCACATTAGCAAGCAGATACGCGAAAGTATGAGAAAAGACAGGAAAAATAGAAGAATCCAAACATTAGAGGAACACATTAACAAAACGGGAGGAACAAGGAAAGCGCTTAAGGTTCTCAAGGAAAAAGGGAAAGAATGGATACCAAAGCTTAAAGATAAAGAACAACAAATTACCTCTCGTAGATCAATCCAAAAAATAGCAACAAATTATTACCGCTTACTATATTCTAGTCAGCCAAACATGCCACCACAGGAAGAGCATATAGTAGAGAGTATCGAGACTATACCAGAAATACTTGCCTCAGAAGTAGAAAAAGCCATAAACAGTCAAAAAATGGAAAAAGCTCCTGGCCCGGATGGGATTTCAAATGAACTATTAAGAGGAACAATCGAAGAAATATGCCCAGTATTAACAAAGATCTTCAACGAAATTTTATACACTACCATCATCCCGAGCAAATGGGCAGAATCACATATAATACTGCTTTATAAAAAGGGTTCTAAGGAAGATATCGGAAACTATAGGCCCATCTCTCTAATTTCAAATGTGTACAAAATATTCTCTAAAGTAATCCTAAACAGAGTATCAGGCAAGTTGGACGAAAATCAACCGGCAGAACAGGCGGGGTTCAGGAAAGACTACAATACTATAGACCATATACATACAATCAAACAGCTTATACAAAAGTACAATGAATACAACAAAAACATTTATCTGGCCTTTATAGATTACTCCAAGGCCTTTGACAGCCTCAAACACGAATTGGTATGGAAGAGCCTAAAGCAGCAGGGAATCCAAAATGCCTATGTAAACATCATCAAAAATATTTACAAAGACAGTAAAGCCAGCATCAGGTTGGAATCCATGGACGATACTTTTCCAATAAATAGAGGTGTAAGGCAGGGGGACCCACTTTCACCAAAGCTCTTTACTGCAGTATTAGAACAAATGTTCCGAAAAATAGACTGGGATCATCTGGGACTAAATATAAATGGTTCAAGATTAAACAACCTAAGATTTGCCGATGACCTAGTTCTACTGGAAGAGGACCCATTGAAATTGGAATCCATGATACAAACTCTGTCAGACGAAAGTAGAGAAGTTGGACTTGAGATGAACTCGAACAAGACTAAAATGATGACAAACGCCATGCACGTAGACATATCCGTCAATGGACAGAAGCTAGAATATGTAGAGGAATATTTATACCTGGGCCAGATAATATCGCCAAAAGACCAAATGTCCAAAGAAATCGACAAGAGAATTGCAACAGGGTGGAAGAAATATTGGGCCTTAAAAGAGATAATGAAGAGCAAAGAACTAGGCATAAAAATCAAGAAGAAAACTTTTGACACCTGCATCCTTCCCTGCATCACATATGGCTGTGAAACCTGGGCTCTGACCAAATACCATAGGGAGAAACTATCAAAATGTCAGAGGGGCATGGAAAGGAGCATGCTAGGTCTAAAACTAATGGACAAAGTCAGAAGTATAGACATTAGATGTAAAACAAAGGTAACAGACATCCTATCCCGTATAGATCAGTTGAAATGGAGATGGACTGGCCATATGCTTCGCGGACAAAAGGAGAAATGGAGCAAGCAGGTGACAGTTTGGTACCCAAGGGATGGTTCAAGAAGTAGAGGTCGCCAAACAAGAAGATGGGAAGACGACTTTAAACTAACATTAGGACCCTTTTGGACAAGAGTAGCAACAGACAGAACACAGTGGAAAGGGCTGGAGGAGGCCTTTGCCATTAGGCACACCGAAATAAGAGACATCTTGTAATCTTGTTATGATGTAATATTCGGAAATAAAGGCTTATTATTATTATTATTATTATTATTATTGATTTAGACATCAGCAACAGCTGCATGTATAAAATTAACGGAAATTAATATTGCCCTTACTGAATGACTGTAGCAAATTACAGAAGGAATTTTTAATACACGTAATATTATACTAATGACTATGGTGGATGCTATATAATTTTTCACATGATAAAATGTTACATCAAGCAGCATCAGAAACAAAATTCTCATTTTATTTCATTATCTTATGTTCATCTCAATTATTAATTAAATTAATAGAAAATACATGAGTAAAATAATAATCCTCTGAATTAAATCCCATTTGCAATGTTCCAATTGTTGCCAAATGGTAGGCCTCGGAGGCATATCACTATGTCGGCTAGACGCGACAGGGCGCTTCTACTGCCGTTCTGTGTTAATTTATGCCTGCACAACTTTTGTGTATGTTAATTAAGATAATTATTGCTCCAAGGAGAAGTTATGTCGGTCTTGACCTTGAGGGACCTGCATTTATCCCATAAACTGTTAACACAGGGGATCCTAACTAGTAACGTGTTACTATTGAGTATGTTACGGTCAGTTTCGCGGCTTAAAAATAAAAGCCACAAGTATGTTTTTTGTCATCATGTGAACCTGAATATCTGTTCAATATGTAACCGGGTGGATGGGTCCACAATGGGTGAGCAGTCTCGCGAAGAAATTGCCGTATCAGGCAGCTCGGTTCGCGTGGTCGTGTCTTGCTTAAGGCAAAAGCATTGCAATGAATTTGCTGTTATCACTTATCAATATAAAATGCAACGCTTCAATTAAGTTCTCTGCCTGCAGGTGCAAACTGGGAATGTGAGCATCTCTAAGCCGGAGACTCAACAACTTAACCTGGAGACCAGACTGTTCCAGCTGGACAGCGCTATTCAGATGGAACTTTGGCAGGCAAGTACATAAAAAATGTAACATCAATTTAACCCAGTAGATACCCAGTCATAGTTATGCAGAAAACGCCCAACTACTTTTTAATTTGTGGAAAAACTCAAATTTTTATAATTATTTATTAATTTGTATTTTTGTTTAAGTTGTAACACTACTATTTTTGATAATGCAGAAAGCAACCGAACTGAATTTGTTAAAGCTTAAGTCAGATTGACAAAAAAATAGTAGTTAGTCGCTTTTAGCAAAACTATGGTCAATTGTAGATTTTTTTTTACAAGGCTTACAAATGTTTAATGAGTATACCTATAGTTGCTATTCAATTGTCATCTACAGTAATACCCCGCTTTACGCGAGTGATGCGCTCCAGATAAAATCGCGTAAAGCGAATTTTGCGTATATTGGGGTCTTGTAAAGTAGTAAAGTACCAAATTCAAGCATTTTCGAACACTAAAATTTAGTGTTCGAAAATGCTTGAATGAATAACGTAATAATACTTAGCCACTCACTTGCTTCATGTACCTTTTGTTACATGTCATCACTCTTATTTTACATAAACATAGAGTGTATCGCAAAAATCAAAGCAAGTGAGTGGTTAGTGTTTGAAAGTAAAAGAATGAAATCCGAGGTGGCGCGATGTACCGCGCGCAAGATAATTATATTAAAACCAATCAGATATCAATTTAGTTACTAATTGTCTAAATTTAAAAACCGCGTTATGGCGAATATGGATATTACTGTATATCATGCTTTAAGATTAAAATTTGTGCCATCTTACCTCCGAAATAAATCCCATTTGCAATGTTACAATTGTTGCTAAATGGTAGGCCTCGGAGGCATATCACTATGTTGGCTAGACGCGACAGAATGCTCTATTCGCATTCTGTGTTAATTTATGCCCACACATTTGTTCAAGGTGTGTTTTACAACACGATTAATCTAGCTTACAAAAACTTAACCCTTAATTGCATAGTGATGTAAATAATTAAATGTCCATCATGTATTCTTGACTCTATTGACAACATGTCAGAATTCAAATTTGAATAAATCTTTGTCAAGGTCATGCAATTAAGGGTTAAATGTAGAGTTTCTGTTTCGATATTTGACAATAGTTGTTATAATTGGTAAATTTAAAGTTATTACATAAATATTACTAATAAAATAAGATTCGTAATTATACATTTTCTGTGTTTGTGTACAAAACAAGATAAATGAAATCTAACTAAACTAACCTATATCTAAGATTGGCCCTTGTGGTATTGTCCCAAGGATGCTTGCGGCATTTCCTCACTGTGTCGCAATACTGATGCGCTGTGTGAGGAAGTCCGAGTCTCTTCAGTCTTTGGTGACATCAACCAGATGTTTCTTGATTTCAGCAAACAATTTTTATTTATTTGGCAGCCTCTGTAGCCTAGTTGGTAGTGACCCTGCCTACGAAGCTGGAGGTTCCGGGTTCGAATCCCGGCGAGGGCATTCTTTGTGTATTTATTTATCACAAATGTTTGTTCCTTGGTCGTGGTTGTGTATGTATCTAAGTATCTATACGTATCTATCTAGTTTTTGTTTTCGGCAACCGAGAAGCGGGTTCCGTAACTATCTATTATATGTATCGTCGCCTGTGTACCCACATCACAAGCCTTAATGTAGCTTACCGTGGGACTAGGTTGATTTGTGTAAGATGTCCTAAGATATTTATTTATTTATTATTATTTATTATTCAGCGAACAATTTGCTTATTTATTTATTTTAGTTTTAGTTGTCCACACTGAAATGTTATGCTTGGTATTTATTTTAAATATTTCCGCTTGTTATGTGTGTGGTCCCTTTTGGGTAAAAGCCTCCTCCATCTTTTTCCATTTTTTTTGCTCATGACACCAAAAACACACAACTTACTTTAACAGGAAGCCTACAAAGCCATTGAGGACATCCATAGCCTCATGAACATGTCGAAGAAGACTCCCGTAGCCAAGACCATGGCCAACTACTACGGCAAGCTAGCCCTCGTGTTCTGGAAGGCCGGGCACTGCCTGTTCCATGCTGCGGCACTGCTTAAGTTGTTCCAGCTGTCTAGAGAGATGAAGAAGAATATCACTCAGGAGGAGCTGCAGAAGTGAGTATTTGCTGACCATTTTTATCTGGCCCCAATTTGACCACGCTCACAAGTGCTACAATTGTAAATTTACTGTTTCTCCAATCAGGGGCGTTTATAGGCTACAGTTACCGCTGATCGGAAGAGCCGTGCCGTTTTTTTGCCACCAACATAAAATTTAGTGCAGGAAGTTAAATACATCAGCAGGAAATAACAACTTTTTTGCGAAGCAAAATTACAATTATCACAAAAAACACGACAATTGTAGCGAAATTCCGACATTGTCGAACCTATTGTCAAGATTTAATGAAAATTGTACTAAACCTTGCGACTATTGGACAATTGATGTAATAACATTATTAGTAATAATTTTATGTTGGTGGCAAACAAGCACATGGACCATCCGATAGTAGCGGTAGCCGTAGCTTACGGAGACCTGTGACATCATTTACAGAGATATTTTACAATTGTCACATTTGTAATGGTGAAATAGGAGGCTATAGAGGCGTAGAAAAGAACACACTGAACCAAATCCTAGTAAATGGCATAAGAGCAAAAGAAGATTTGTGTTCAATCTTTGTATATTTGCTATCTATTTTTATTCTGGTGTATGAAGAGTATTTCATAGCAGAAAAGTCTGCCCTTTTTATTGTTAGAATAAAAAATTAGTTCAGGTAGTTATAGATTTGTTAAGAAATTAAGTTAAGCTGAAATACCTCTGAAATAAATCCCATTTCTGATGTTTCCATTGTCATGAAATGGTAGGCCTCAGAGGAAAATAATCATATAGGCTAAGATTCTACAGGATGCATCACTAGTATGTGTTCTGTATTAACTATGTCTGTACATTGTAAAAACTTTTCATTTAAACTTTCGTGAGACATAATAACTTTAAATATAATTAACCCTTAATTGCATGGTGTACGATGTATCGTACATAACCAAAACGTAGTTTGTGCTTGAAAACTAGATATGTATATCATGTTCTTAAGATTAATTTTGAAAGGAAATTTAATGAACTTTCAAACTTATTACTGATTCGTGGGCGTAACTGTATAAAAAAAACTTACATGTGTTTATAAGCAAGATGGCGGAAATTTGTTTTCGTTGCGTGCGTTTAGCGGTTTTTAACTAAGTAATAAATTATTTTTTATTGGAATTTTGTAATTCATACCATAACGATTTTACAATTACTGAATTTAATATACTTTTCATTCTAAAAGTAAATAATGTTTGCATGTTTTATCATTGCAAAAAATGGATAATGTATGATGTATCAAAATTTTGATAAGTAGTACAAATTCCACCCAAAATATGTCCACAGATTTTTTTTTCTATTTTTCTTGTGCTTTCGACGCTATTAGGTATGCACATTTTGTTTTTCGAACGAAAAGAAAAAATCATGCATTTAAGGATTAAACGGTTAAACTCACGTATACTTACCCTCTTATTCATAAACGTCTGCTAACTTAACAAGCGGCTAATAATTGTTTATCCCTTTCGGTCTTAACAATGTGTCCATAAGATCAAAAGGGACAAACAATTATTAGCGGCTTGTTAAGTTAGCAGACGTTTATGAATAAGGGGGTTAGTCACTACGCGCGACATGAGAGCACTGACATAAGCTATGTTCCTAAGGATGGCATGCCGCGTACTAGTAGCGGTGCTATCCGTGCCCCTGCCCTCGCTTCACCCAGAGTTCGACCGCTTCGTGGAGACAGACAAGAGCCCCGTGGAGAAGGCGCAGCGCCTCGCCGTGCTGCTCGGGCTAGCGCAGCCCCCCACCCGCACTAGTCTGCTCAAAGGTATAGGGAAACTTACTGTTAAACTTACGTTCCTAAGGATGGCATGCCGCGTGCTCGTAGCGGTCCTATCCGTGCCCCTGCCCTCGCTGCACCCGGAGTTCGACCGCTTCGTGGAGACAGACAAGAGCCCCGTGGAGAAGGCGCAGCGCCTCGCCGTGCTGCTCGGGCTAGCGCAGCCCCCCACCCGCACTAGTCTGCTCAAAGGTATAGGGAAACTTACTGTTAAACTTACGTTCCTAAGGATGGCATGCCGCGTGCTCGTAGCGGTCCTATCCGTGCCCCTGCCCTCGCTGCACCCGGAGTTCGACCGCTTCGTGGAGACAGACAAGAGCCCCGTGGAGAAGGCGCAGCGCCTCGCCGTGCTGCTCGGGCTAGCGCAGCCCCCCACCCGCACTAGTCTGCTCAAAGGTATAGGGAAACTTACTGTTAAACTTACGTTCCTAAGGATGGCATGCCGCGTGCTGGTAGCAGTCCTATCCGTGCCCCTGCCCTCGCTGCACCCGGAGTTCGACCGCTTCGTGGAGACAGACAAGAGCCCCGTGGAGAAGGCGCAGCGCCTCGCCGTGCTGCTCGGGCTAGCGCAGCCCCCCACCCGCACTAGTCTGCTCAAAGGTATAGGGAAACTTACTGTTAAACTTACGTTCCTAAGGATGGCATGCCGCGTGCTGGTAGCGGTCCTATCCGTGCCCCTGCCCTCGCTGCACCCGGAGTTCGACCGCTTCGTGGAGACAGACAAGAGCCCCGTGGAGAAGGCGCAGCGCCTCGCCGTGCTGCTCGGGCTAGCGCAGCCCCCCACCCGCACCAGTCTGCTCAAAGGTATGCCAGTGTAGGCAAACTTACTGTTAAACTTTTCTTTTTATATACAACTGCTAAAAAAACTGAATATGACATGCATATTGCTTAAGAGGATTAGAGGAACACTACCTTAAACATTTCCAGCAGGCACAGAATATTCTTTTATATTGTATTATCAAACCGGAATCAGAAAGGGATTCGAAAGTACTGTTGCCACAACAATTGACACAATATTTACCAAGAAAAGAGTTGTTTACAGACATAGTGAGTGATTAATTAATCTATTATCTGTAAGTCTCTGAACTTAGACTATGAATATATTAATATAACGATGAATATATCCTAGATTGACTTATACACTGTTGTGACAACAGTACTTTCGAATCCCATTGTAATCGCGGTTTGATAATAATATAGTTGCAGATTTCTAAGAATGAACATTTGACAGTTTAGAAATAAGCCTTATATGTAAGGCTATCGGAAAAATGGTGAGTCTTCTTCATCAGTCTATGATAGTCCACTACTGGACGTAGGCCTCTCCTATTAACTATGCGTTTATACGCATTGAATTAGTAATTATACGCATAGTTAATAGCATTAGGAGGTAAATACCCTGTGACATAGCCATGTCACCAGCGCGCCATATCACCGGCTCGGCGCGCACCAGCCGGAATCGGGCCGCGGGCGGCATCATCGTTCGAGTCGACGTGGAGGGGATACCGACCGACCGCATAAAAGCGCGCGCGCAGGCACGAGCGGTCTCCTTCCGTCCCCGGCGCTCGCGCCGCTCCCATCCTCTTATCCTTCTCACAGTCCGGCCGGGGTGACTCGCGCGCCTAGGCCAGGCTCTCCTATCCAATAGCCCAGCCGGGGCGCTCTGCGCGCCTGTACACACGATCCGACAGATCGAGGCCGGGGTGACTTGCGCGCCTAGGCCACGCTGTCTTTCCGTTTGTCCTGGGCTTGTGGCGGACACCGCCTGCCCTAGACTCCTGTCCGTTCCCCACCGAACCACGCTTCCGCAAACCGTCACCGAAGGCAACCGCGTCACAGCCCGCGCCAGGGCTCCGGGAATAATTTACAGACAGTTTAGTGCCGGCCGGCCGGAGTGAAACCTTAGTTTAGAGCCAGTGCGGCATCTTAGTGTTAAGGAGACTGATTAAGCTTAATAAACGGCGTATAAGCCTTTCTATAGCATTACATACTGTTTGTTTCCGTTCTCACCCATAGTTACCCTTTCTCCCAAATCTGAGATTAGCTCGGTAAACCTCTCAGGCCCATCAGGCACAGAGGATATGTGCGTCCTGCCCCGGCAGAACGTCACATTTGGCGCCCAACCGAAAACTCACAATTAGGAGTCCCATAGACTCGGGAGAAAGGCAAAGAATAGGAACCGCGACGCGTCCCACCCACCCGTGAAAATTTAAAATACCAGTGACTGTTTCCGTGTGTAACACCGTATAAAAGCTCCGTTCCCGCTCACGACCGGCAAACAAGACCCGACGCATCGCTCCTGAAAGGCTGTAACAATCCTGCATCCCCGCACAGATGCCGACATCTTGGGTGTATCACCTCAAGAAGCCGGAACTGATCCAACAGGCAGAAGAGAGGGGAATTGAGACAGAAGGCCACAACGTGGAGGAGCTACGGAGGCTGGTCGTGGAATCCATAAAGTCAGACGAGTTTAAAACCCCAGAGAAAGGTAAGCCCGCAGAC
This sequence comes from Thaumatotibia leucotreta, assembly GCA_025490895.1. Classification (NCBI taxonomy): domain Eukaryota; kingdom Metazoa; phylum Arthropoda; class Insecta; order Lepidoptera; family Tortricidae; genus Thaumatotibia; species Thaumatotibia leucotreta. The sequence continues at coordinate 68,266 of JALPQI010001715.1, forward strand.
ATGACAGACGACGAAGGCAGAGCCGGCATGAACCGGCTCAGCAAGTTAATCCGGGAATGGAACCTATCCTTCAAGGGATACGACAACGCCGAGGAGTTTGTAGAAAGGGTAGAGGAACTTATCGCCGCAAGCGGCATCGAGAAGGAGGACATATTGCCCGCACTACCGCGTATTTTACAGGGGAAGGCACTGGCGTGGTATAGGAACAATGTCAAGGCGTTAGAAGATTGGGACAGCTTCCTGAAACTGTTTAAACTGTACTACTTCCCAAGCAACTACGAGGAGGATCTCGTAGTCAAAATAGTAGCAAGAAAGCAGAGGTACGGTGAGAAGTTCATTGACTACCTGACAGATATACAGACACTGATACGGAGATGTGGCAATATGACGGAAGAACAGAAATTACACCGGATACACGAGAATATGGCCAAGAACTACAAACTATATATTAAGAAAAACGAATTTAAAAACCTTACCGAATTAGTAAAGCTAACGGCAGATTACGAAAGCATATTGACACCGATTTATAGTGGTAAATACGCCACGGGCCGATTGAGTCGAGAAGACACCGAACCGGAGCAGAAATGGGGGCCTGCGGGAACCCGTCCACTAAACAGCGCATTGCGCAGTCAGCAGCAGAGAGGACAGAACACAACAGAAGCTACAAAAGTATATCCAGGGTATGATTCCAAAACCTGTTGCTGGTCGTGTGGAAGACCCGGCCACAACTCGGCGGAGTGTCGAGCCAAGCGGCGGTTATTCTGCAGCATGTGCGGCACAATGGGAATACTCAGTAAGAACTGCTGTAAAAAGAATACAGGTCGTCCACAACCAGTCGGAGCGGCGGGTGACGACGATAACCGGGACACCAGGCAATTCCTCGAGGTAACCATAAACGGAACAAGCTACCAGGGTCTATTGGACACGGGATCCACGCACACGTACGTGAACCATGCTATCTACTCAGCATGTAAAGACAAAGGAAATCCGGAACGGGCCGTAAATCGAACAATAATCTTAGCGAACGGCTCGAGAACCGTAGTACAAAAAGATATACTAGTAGAAATTGCCATAAGAAAGGCCAAAATTAGGCACTGGGTACGGGTACTGCCCTCGGCAGCATCGGTGATAGTAGGAATGGACCTTTTGGACAAGATAGGCATGAGAATTGGCTGGCCCAAAGAACAAGAGGAAGAGAGTAATAGTGGCACAACGCAAGCAATAGCCCAAAGCCAACAACCACCACCAGCACACCAAGAGGCAGAGGAAAGAGACATCCAAACGAGGACAAAACACACAGCCAAGGAGCAACAACAACTAACAGATGCCCAAAATAGACAATTACAACAGTTACTTGACGCTGAATTCGCACAGTGCGACGAGAGCCCAAAAGGAAACACATGGGTTCAACACAAAATCAAGATGAAACATAATGAACCCATTAAACAGAGATACTACCCCAGAAACCCAAAACAACAGCAGATCATCGACCAACATGTCAAAGACATGCTTCAACAAGGCGTCATAGAGAGGTCCAGCAGCCCGTACAGCTCGCCCGTAGTATTAGTAAAAAAGGAGAACGGCCAATACCGGTTTTGTATAGATTTCAGGAAAATAAATGAAGCGTCAGAAAAGAACGCATACCCGATCCCGCAAATAGATGACACATTAGAAAAACTCAGACAAGCTAAATACTTTTCCAAATTCGACCTAAAGAACGGATACTGGAACGTAACCCTGGAAGAAAGTAGCAGACCTCTCACGGCGTTTACAGTCCCAGGAAGGGGTCTATTTCAGTTTAAGGTCATGCCATTTGGATTGCACTCCAGTGGAGCCACGTTTCAGCGACTTCTGGACCAGGTCATAAGCCCCGAGCTAGAACCGCATGCCTACGTGTACCTAGACGACATCATTGTGTGCAGCAAAACTTTTGCAGATCACATCTTGCACGTGAAAGAAATATTCCGCAGGATTCGTCAGGCAGGTCTACAGATAAACAAACAGAAATGTGAATTCGCCAAGGCAGAAGTCGAGTATTTGGGACACACCGTTACGAGAGAAGGGATAAAGATGAATGAGGCCAAAATTAGAGCAATAGTGCAACTACCACCACCCGAATCAGTGAAAGCAGTGAGAACATTAATAGGAATGACGTCATGGTACAGAAAATTTATAGAAAACTACGCGACGATAATCGCACCTCTAACAACTCTTCTCAAGAAGGGACAAAATTACGTATGGGGACCCGAACAACAGTCTGCACTGGATAAGATAAAAGAGATATTGACCACAGACCCGATATTGGTAAGAGCGGATTTTTCAAAACAGTTCACAATTCAAACAGATGCTAGCGACGTAGGACTAGGAGCAGTGTTGACACAGGACCAAGATGGAGAACCGAGGGTAGTCATGTACGCTAGCAGGACCCTAACGGCACCGGAGACAAGATATTCCACCACGGAGAAGGAGTGCCTTGCGGTGGTATGGGGAATCCGGAAAATGAGGGCATTCTTAGAAGGATATACCTTCAATGTCATAACCGACCACCAAGCACTAAAGTGGCTCAACACACTCAAAAACCCATCGGGAAGGCTAGCAAGGTGGGCACTAGAACTACAGCAGTACCAGTTCAACATCACATACAGAAGCGGCAAACAGAACCAGGTAGCAGACGAGTTATCAAGGAACCCGGTGAACATGATAATTACACAGAGTTGGTACGAGAAGAAACTAGACCAGGTACAAAACGGAATAGACCCAGATCACGAGTACCGCATAGAAGGACAGAAATTATACAAGAAAATACCCCAACCAATACACAGCGAGCTTGCTGACCCGGAAACGGAGTGGAAATTGTGTGTACCGGAACCGGAAAGGGAACAAACAATACAACAGCACCACGACACACCAAGCGCAGGACACCTAGGAGTCACAAAAACATCAAAAAGGATTATGCAGCGATATTACTGGCCCGGTATGCAACGCGACATATATCAGTACGTAAAAAAATGTGACGCCTGCCAAAAATATAAGGCAATGCAACAGAAAGCAAGCGGAACGATGCATATAAACAACGCAACGCGACCATGGGAAGTAGTGGCATCAGACCTCATAGGACCTCTTCCCCGTTCGTCAAAAGGTTACACATGGATTATGGTATTCCACGACAAGTTTACAAAGTGGACCGAGATAACCCCGTTAAGGAAGGCGACCAGCATTTCGATCGCTAGAGCGTTCGAACAGAGCGTGGCGCTAAGACACGGCGCACCGCAGGCGTTAATGTCGGACAACGGTAGACAATACGTAGGCAAAGTATTCACAGACACGCTGAAAACCTACGGAACCCAACACAAACTAACACCGCCCTATTCGCCCCAATGCAATATAACGGAAAGAGTAAACAGAACGCTGGAAACAATGATATCCATGTTCGTTGAACGAAACCACAAACAATGGGATAGATACCTACCCGAATTCAACTTCGCCCTCAACACATCAGTACACGAATCAACGAAATATACCCCCGCATTTCTACTGTACGGACGAGAACTTCGTACTCCACAAGATAGAAATCCATTCCCGACGCCGCAACTCAGAGAGAAATCAAAATTGCAGGAAATATATGACATAGTACAGAGAAACCAACGCAAAGCGTCCGAAAGCCAAAAAACCTACTACGACAGGAAAAGAACACAGTGGGAACCGGAAATAGGGTCATTAGTATTAAAAAGAAATTTTGTATTATCCGACGCGAATAAAAACTACTGCGCGAAACTAGCACCTAAATACATAGGGCCTTTTAGAATTACCGACAAAAAATCGCCAGTAATATACGGTCTTCAAAGTTTAGACAGTAAAGGGAAGACAGTGACAACTCACGTAAAAGATTTGAAACCATACCAACAATAACTTCAAAATAAAATAACTTTATAACTAAAACCAGCAAGTGCAATGCAAAGCAGTGCCGTATCCCCGGCAGGGGAAAAAGCAGGCGAGAATGAACCATACACCGATGCCAATAAGACACACAATACAATAAGCGACGCACACCGAAAAATAAAGACAACAGCGGCGAGGAAATCGGAAAGGAAATTAAGTAGGTACATACATCAAATACGTCGCCCCTTGTAGGTACAAACCGCTTTCATAACATACCGAAGTACTATTGCGAATCAAAAACAAAGTACCCGCCAACCAAAACGCGACCGTAATGCCAAGACGCAAGAGTTCAATTAATTAGAACATTGCAACAACAGGTACCGTTGATTTATTGCAAGACGAAATGGGCGGATAGGCGGATTGTACGGGTACATAGTCTACGGTGACCGCTTTCCACCAGTCAGAGCGTGTGTTTATGTATCACCGACGTAGCATAATAGAAAAATGGGAAAAAAAAAGAAGAAACCAACACTATGCGAACCAGGAGGCATATGGAGGGTAGATGCGGCAGGGCAGAATCGAAACTCACCGAAAATATAAAATATTAAAACATATAAAAGGACGCACGCAGGGGACATAAGGAAACAACGCCATGAGAACGCACCGGGAACACTACGTCGTTGCCACCGGCCGCGCGGGCGACCTACGATATGACCCGGGAACGAGGCTGTTCTGGGAGAACCAGCACAGTACCGGAACCACGCAACGTAAGGATGCAGATCCCCAGCAGCCTCAGGAATGGGACCTGGAGGACGCGCTCTCAATCCTCGTCGAGAACGAAGAGTACGCCGCCTTCATCGAGGAGGAGCTCCGGCGGTCCGACGAGCCCGCAATGACCCCAACATCCTCCGGGGCCTCCGCATCTACAACTCCTCGCCGCAAGAAAAGAAAACACCGGGCGGGGAGGAAGCGGAACGGAGGCAAGAAGCTGGGTGTGGTGCGACTGCCTCATACGCGGCAGAAGCAGAAGCCGGTTTGTAGCAGAGGCCAATAAATAGACATTTAGAGCATAGTTAGAATAGGTAATAGTTAAACTATACATATAAAATGATTTTCAGAACACCAGTTTAACTGTGATTTTTCCCCAGGTAAAAATCCCCACATGAAGGGGGGGAGTGTGACATAGCCATGTCACCAGCGCGCCATATCACCGGCTCGGCGCGCACCAGCCGGAATCGGGCCGCGGGCGGCATCATCGTTCGAGTCGACGTGGAGGGGATACCGACCGACCGCATAAAAGCGCGCGCGCAGGCACGAGCGGTCTCCTTCCGTCCCCGGCGCTCGCGCCGCTCCCATCCTCTTATCCTTCTCACAGTCCGGCCGGGGTGACTCGCGCGCCTAGGCCAGGCTCTCCTATCCAATAGCCCAGCCGGGGCGCTCTGCGCGCCTGTACACACGATCCGACAGATCGAGGCCGGGGTGACTTGCGCGCCTAGGCCACGCTGTCTTTCCGTTTGTCCTGGGCTTGTGGCGGACACCGCCTGCCCTAGACTCCTGTCCGTTCCCCACCGAACCACGCTTCCGCAAACCGTCACCGAAGGCAACCGCGTCACAGCCCGCGCCAGGGCTCCGGGAATAATTTACAGACAGTTTAGTGCCGGCCGGCCGGAGTGAAACCTTAGTTTAGAGCCAGTGCGGCATCTTAGTGTTAAGGAGACTGATTAAGCTTAATAAACGGCGTATAAGCCTTTCTATAGCATTACATACTGTTTGTTTCCGTTCTCACCCATAGTTACCCTTTCTCCCAAATCTGAGATTAGCTCGGTAAACCTCTCAGGCCCATCAGGCACAGAGGATATGTGCGTCCTGCCCCGGCAGAACGTCACAACCCATAATCACCACACTGGGCAAGCGGATTGGCGATCGCAGTAATGTGTCCACTATGATGACGCTGCTGCCCGTCATAAATCTTTTATCAAATAATGGTCAGTGACACTTCAATCCCTTAGCCGACTCTTAAGACACCCGCAGGAGGAGTTGGGGTGGTGGCAAATGTATTTTTCTTGCCGTCACCACACGGCTGGGTGAGTCTTACCCTCATAATAATAAGGATTAAATTATAACTGTCAAAAATTCATTCATAGAAATCTGCAACTATATTACATCTACATTCGTATAATTTTATAACCTACGAATACTAATTTGAGAATTCACAGCTGAAAAAAACCTCGTTCTACAATAGTAAAAAATAAACAGCAAAGCAATCACTGTTCTAAATTACTCTAAAAGTCACATTTAAGTGCTAGTAAATTTTACTGTTATTTTATATCTCATATACATGTGCTTACTACACTTAGCTATACTGACACCTTAGTATACAGGGTGGAATTGAATAACCCGTGCTAGTTATTTGACTAATTGTGTCTTCTTCGTCTGATATTTAACGTCAGCTTTGTTACTACCGCTTATCGGTCGTAACGTAACAATTACTAAACAGATCTTTGTGCATTCCACGAAAAAGTATACTTTGTCGGGTACGTGAAGGCTATGACAGCTACCTTAGAAATATATGGAAAGTACGAAAATTCTCTATAAATACAAACACCCAGTTATAAAATTAAGATACACCGAAAATTGTATCCGTAAGTTTCTTAGATGTACACGAAGAACGGAGTCACGTACCCGACAATCATATAGCCTCTGCGACCATATATAACAAGGACGTCTAACGCCAGCTCAAAAATGTCCCAAAATCAATTGTGCCAAGATGGGCAGGACATAGCGCTTTTCTTAACACCGCGCATATTTCGGCGCAACACCTTTGACAAATGCTTATAGAATATAGCCAATCAAAACTTTGATGCACCAATCACAACTATTTTTAAATGGCGGTTTAAGTTTTTATAGGTTGACATTGGAATTCTTTGCCGTGATGCATTAAAGAGGGGGTGACATTTGTCAACTGAAATTCAGGACCGTTTTTGAAAGGCAATTTACTATGGCGTGCGGCTTCCATGTTTTATTTGTTCATTAGGTATCACATACTAACTACGGCATGTTTCAGACGTGGTCCGCCTCAACGTGGTCGGGCTAGCGTCGCCGCAACTGCAACAACTGTACGCCTGGCTGGAGGTGGAGTTCGACCCACTGACCATCTGCCACAACGTGAAGGGTGTCATCAAGGCACTGCAGGAAGAGCCTAGTAAGTTATCAATAAATTATGTGGATATTTTAACACGTTCGACGCCGGTGACACGCATATGTGACCGAAAAAACTGCACTCCTATGCCACATACGTGATCAAAGTAATCTTATTCTTATGCCACTAGCATTAATCAAGTTCTCACTCCTATGCCAGTGGCGTAGAAATACGAACGTTTTTGACACAAGTGCTGTGTCGCCGGCATAGGAGTACAATCTTTTCGTTCACACATGCGTGTCACTGGCATAGGATTTCTATCAGATAATTTCCATCGGCATAGTATAAGCACTTAGTGAAACAGTACCGGAGGCGAACGTGTTAAATAGTTGTATTCATCTTTAGGAATACTTTGTCTATCTCATCCATTGATTTGTCTTGTCTGTCAAGATCCATCATTTCATTTGGTAAAGCATTTCCACAACCTGTCTGATATCGGACACGAATTTATCAATAGTGGGTAAAGCTGAGCGCAATGCATGGTCTGACGCTATTTCTACACTACAATTATTTGACCGTTCTTGTCCCTTATCTATGTTGTAATAAGGTTTAGAAATAATAAGTTTTATGTTGACTGCTTAGTTCATATAAAACTGCATGCTTGCAAACATAGTTTTCATTATCACAATGTTTTTGCTAGGCTAATTGATAGCATCCTACATGCTAAATAATAAATCGCGCCTAAATGAGTAGTTGCATGGCGAGCATGAAATAATACATTTATTGGTTTAAAATCTAGTCAGCAAGCAGCAGCGAAACAGTTCGTGATGCAACTAGACTTATGACGGTCGTATCAACCCTTTAGTTATTGTTAAAAATTTCAGAAAACTATTTGCTTGGGAAGTTTAATAGTAATCTACTGAGTTATGATTAGGGGTCGGAACTATGGGTGCAAACACTTAGCCAAGGAAATTACTAATATTATTGAAAAATCTGTATCCAATTTTATTCCCTATCTCGGAATGTTCAACTTACAATGTGTAGGTGTGTAGACATGTATATTTTATGGATGTATGTGCTATGTCAAGTCCACTTGACAAGTTTTGTTAAAGTTTTGCACCCATAGTTCCGATCCCTAGTTATGATCGAACCTCTTGCTACTGTATTTCCTAACTTAACTGGTCAAACCTGACTCAAATCGAACAACATTCCTCCCCAGACTCCCCATTAGCGCAATACACGTCAGCCCTCAACGACGTAGCCCTCGTCCGGCTGGTGCGGCAAGTGGCGCAGTGCTACGCGTGCGTGCAGTTCCCGCGGCTGCTGCAGCTGGCCGCCACCGACGACCTCTTCCATCTGGAGCGCCTCCTCGTCGACTGCGTGCGCCACAACGACATGCAGATCCGTGTGGACCACGCCAACAAGTTAGTCTAGTTGTACAAGGTGTCACACCATCAAGCGACACAACGACATGCAGATCCGTGTGGACCACGCCAACAAGTTAGTCTACTTGTACAAGGTGTCACACCATCAGCGACACAACGACATGCAGATCCGTGTGGACCACGCCAACAAGTTAGTCTACTTGTACAAGGTGTCACACCATCAAGCGACACAACGACATGCAGATCCGTGTGGACCACGCCAACAAGTTAGTCTAGTTGTACAAGGTGTCACACCATCAAGCGACACAACGACATGCAGATCCGTGTGGACCACGCCAACAAGTTAGTCTACTTGTACAAGGTGTCACACCATCAAGCGACACAACGACATGCAGATCCGTGTGGACCACGCCAACAAGTTAGTCTACTTGTACAAGGTGTCACACCATCAAGCGACACAACGACATGCAGATCCGTGTGGACCACGCCAACAAGTTAGTCTACTTGTACAAGGTGTCACACCATCAGCGACACAACGACATGCAGATCCGTGTGGACCACGCCAACAAGTTAGTCTACTTGTACAAGGTGTCACACCATCAGCGACACAACGACATGCAGATCCGTGTGGACCACGCCAACAAGTTAGTCTACTTGTACAAGGTGTCACACCATCAAGCGACACAACGACATGCAGATCCGTGTGGACCACGCCAACAAGTTAGTCTACTTGTACAAGGTGTCACACCATCAAGCGACACAACGACATGCAGATCCGTGTGGACCACGCCAACAAGTTAGTCTACTTGTACAAGGTTTTACCAATGATATAATAAGTAAAGATATGTTACACCGGCTCTAAAATTGAAGCGCGCAGATTGTGATAATTCTAACAATCGCTCTTAGTTCTACCCAGATCACCGAGAGATGTGTACCACTGCCGAGTTCTCGCAAATCACATGAACTGCGCCCTAAAATGTCATTTTATGTTATACAATACTGAAAACTACGAAATAAAATGCAAAAATGCCCTTAACATCACACATCATGCGCAATTAAACTGAATTATATTTTTTTTTCTATTTTACTATTTATTGAAAATAAATAGGACGCCATTTTGACGTTTTTGACTGACTTCGAGAAAAAGACAAGCTTATGCTGTTTAAGATCAAGAGTAACAAAGATAAAACAATGTTTATCAATAACAACCTTAGGAATGTATGCGCAATTGTCAAATGCTAATTGTCTCTTTTTTATTTATTAAATACGAGTATATGTATTTTGCCATGTCTTTTACGCATTTTGAAGTATGAAGATAGGTGTATGTCAACTGTCAATAAATCGTACGTGTATGATGTGAAGTATTTATTTCGCTCATTTTGTTAGAGCATAACGTATCTTTACTTATATATCATTGGGTTTTACACCATCAAGTGCACCAATACACGTCAGCCCTCAACGACGTAGCCCTCGTCCGGCTGGTGCGGCAAGTGGCGCAGTGCTACGCGTGCGTGCAGTTCCCGCGGCTGCTGCAGCTGGCCGCCACCGACGACCTCTTCCATCTGGAGCGCCTCCTCGTCGACTGCGTGCGCCACAACGACATGCAGATCCGTGTGGACCACGCCAACAAGTCAGTCTAGTTGTACAAGGTGTCACACCATCAAGCGACACAACGACATGCAGATCCGTGTGGACCACGCCAACAAGTCAGTCTAGTTGTACAAGGTGTCACACCATCAAGCGACACAACGACATGCAGATCCGTGTGGACCACGCCAACAAGTTAGTCTACTTGTACAAGGTGTCACACCATCAAGCGACACAACGACATGCAGATCCGTGTGGACCACGCCAACAAGTCAGTCTAGTTGTACAAGGTTTTGGGTCAAACTTAAAATCATGTTACGAGTCTTCCCGGTGGACATTTTAAAAGTTAAGGGCTATGAGAGTTAAGTTTCTTATTAAACCCTTATTGTCATTTAAAGGCACTCCTTTCCTATTGAATTGTATGATAAAAATCACGACTACAGGTGTAGTGAGAAATTACTTGCCTTCGGAAACGTTCGTAAACACATGCTGTTTCAGGCAGTGTCACCGAGTCTGACTGAAGTAGCATGACAGCTATTACTGTCAGTCTCAGTGAGATAGACTGAAACAGCATGACGTTGACGAACGTTTCCGAAGGCAAATCATTTCTCACTACATCTGTACACTCCTACCAGTTGCTTTCTATTGGTCACAGGAAAGAGGGGCTCTACAGTTCAGCTGAACACGCACTTTTTCTTTCCTGTGGTCGATAGTTAACAGCCTGTGGACAGGTAGTAATGATTTTTGTCATACAAAGCAATGGAAAAGAAAGACGTCTTAATGAAGATTAGTCTTTCATAAGAAAATCAAGCTTTATAGGCCTTACCTTTTAGATTGTCCCCCGGAAAGACTCCATGGGTTTGCGTTTGACCCTTTTACACCAACTGCACCAATACACGTCAGCCCTCAACGACGTAGCCCTCGTCCGGCTGGTGCGGCAAGTGGCGCAGTGCTACGCGTGCGTGCAGTTCCCGCGGCTGCTGCAGCTGGCCGCCACCGACGACCTCTTCCATCTGGAGCGCCTCCTCGTCGACTGCGTGCGCCACAACGACATGCAGATCCGTGTGGACCACGCCAACAAGTCAGTCTAGTTGTACAAGGTGTCACACCATCAAGCGACACAACGACATGCAGATCCGTGTGGACCACGCCAACAAGTCAGTCTAGTTGTACAAGGTGTCACACCATCAAGCGACACAACGACATGCAGATCCGTGTGGACCACGCCAACAAGTTAGTCTAGTTGTACAAGGTGTCACACCATCAAGCGACACAACGACATGCAGATCCGTGTGGACCACGCCAACAAGTTAGTCTAGTTGTACAAGGTGTCACACCATCAGCGACACAACGACATGCAGATCCGTGTGGACCACGCCAACAAGTTAGTCTACTTGTACAAGGTGTCACACCATCAGCGACACAACGACATGCAGATCCGTGTGGACCACGCCAACAAGTTAGTCTACTTGTACAAGGTGTCACACCATCAAGCGACACAACGACATGCAGATCCGTGTGGACCACGCCAACAAGTTAGTCTACTTGTACAAGGTACACCATCAAGCGACACAACGACATGCAGATCCGTGTGGACCACGCCAACAAGTTAGTCTACTTGTACAAGGTGTCACACCATCAAGCGACACAACGACATGCAGATCCGTGTGGACCACGCCAACAAGTTAGTCTACTTGTACAAGGTGTCACACCATCAGCGACACAACGACATGCAGATCCGTGTGGACCACGCCAACAAGTTAGTCTACTTGTACAAGGTGTCACACCATCAAGCGACACAACGACATGCAGATCCGTGTGGACCACGCCAACAAGTTAGTCTACTTGTACAAGGTTTTGGGTCAAACTTAAAATCATGTTACGAGTCTTCCCGGTGGACATTTTAAAAGTTAAGGGCTATGAGAGTTAATTTTCTTATTAAACCCTTATTATCATTTAAAGGCACTCCTTTCCTATTGAATTGTATGATAAAAATCACGACTACACTCCTACCAGTTGCTTTCTATTGGTCACAGGAAAGAGGGGCTCTACAGTTCAGCTGAACACGCACTTTTTCTTTCCTGTGGTCGATAGTTAACAGCCTGTGGGCAGGTAGTAATGATTTTTGTCATACAAAGCAATGGAAAAGGAGGACGTCTTAATGAAGATTAGGCTTTCATAAGAAAATCAAGCTTTATAGGCCTTACCTTTTAGATTGTCCCCCGGAAAGACTCCATGGGTTTGCGTTTGACCCTTTTACACCATCAACTGCACCAATACACGTCAGCCCTCAACGACGTAGCCCTCGTCCGGCTGGTGCGGCAAGTGGCGCAGTGCTACGCGTGCGTGCAGTTCCCGCGGCTGCTGCAGCTGGCCGCCACCGACGACCTCTTCCATCTGGAGCGCCTCCTCGTCGACTGCGTGCGCCACAACGACATGCAGATCCGTGTGGACCACGCCAACAAGTTAGTCTAGTTGTACAAGGTTTTACACCATCAACTGCACAACAGGATAGACGGTAGACTATAATAAAATAAAAATCGTTTATTTCGGACCACATAATAGTACATTACGACACAAGTGCGAAAAACATGAAATTCGAAACGAGTGGCGATATTTTAAAACACGACAGATAAGGAGTGTTTTAAATCGACACGAGTAACTTACAAAAGAGCCTAATTTTTTTTGAGATTTCTGGGTTAGCTCCATAGTAAAAGTTGTTCAGTATAACCTACCAAATCACCCCGTTCAAGGTTTTCAGTGGATGGTATAACACCCTGTTACACCGCCAACCCTGGCCAACGTCCTGTATACACGCCCTGGCCCGGCTAGTGGTACATAGGGCTTCCAATACCGGTATTGCCCATACAAAAAATACCGGTATTGAAAGCCCGAGTGGTACAGTACCGCGCGCGTGCAGTTCCCGCGCCAGCTACAGCTAGTGGGATACTGATAGTCGCCATCGAACCTCAAAAACATCTGAATATAGACTCTAACGCTATGATAATAGGTCTCTTCAGATATTTGTGATGCCGCTCCGATAACGTTTTTACGGAGCAGCCTGAGTGCACAGCCAAGTTGCCAATTACTAAATCTATTTTTTCTTTCTTGTTACTTTTTCATACTAATGTGACAAAGAAAACTTGTGTTTCAGGGCATTTTCACTTCTAGGGACACCCAATTAGCTTAACTCTCGCAAAAAAGTTAACTTCGATGTCAGTTTTATAACGACAATTAAGCATGAAATATTTACATAAATCCACATTCGTGTTTTTATATCGCATAAACGCGTATTCTTTCTGGATTAAATGATAAAAAAATATTTTTGTTAATATTTAATGCTAAATTGTCGTTACAAAACTAACATTGAAGTTAACTTTTTTGTGAGAGTTAAGCTAATTGGGTGTCCCTAGAAGTGAAAATGCCCTTCAGCGTTTCGTTCGTGACTAAGCATTAGCGATTGGCACCTTGGCATACGCATACCCATGCGACCGTAACGTGGAGTAAGCCCTTGGCGCGTGCAGTTTCAAGAGACTAACACAAAATAAGTCGTACAGTGTGCTTGATATAATAAGGGTTTTCAAAGTCGAACATCGCTTTACAAAACCAGACGTACTCCCTTATTCATAAAGTCTCCTAACCTACGAACAAATAAAACATGGAAGCCGCACGCCATATTAAATTGCCTTTCAAAAACGGTCCTAAATTTTAGTTGACAAGTGTCAACCCCTCTTCAATCCTCCTATGTAAATCGGTGTTACTACCAAATACCACAGAAATTAAAATTACATTTTAATATTTCGGTCAGTCATTAAGTTTACAGATAAAAGTGCTACAGTAGAAAAATAAAGCTGTAACCTTGTACAGATGCGTGCACTTCGGAGTGGAGGCCGGCGGCGGCGAGTGGTGCTCCGCCGCCGACGAGGCCTGCGGCGGCGCCATTCTGCAGGCCACACCCGCCGAGGAGGTATGTACTCACCATGGATATAGAATATGGATATGGATTGTCAGCCTCCGTAGCCTAGTTGGTAGTGACCCTGCCTACGAAGCTGGAGGTTCCGGGTTCGAATCCCGGCGAGGGCATTCTTTGTGTATTTATTTATCACAAATGTTTGTTCCTTGGTCTTGGCTGTCTATGTATATAAGTATCTATATGTATCTATGTATTATATATATCGTCGCCTGGTACCCACATCACAAGCCTTAATTGAGCTTACCGTGGGACTAGGTCGATTTGTGTAAGATGTCCCAAGATATTTATTTATTTATTTATGGATTTGACAACGTAATAATAATAGCAAGAACGAAAGGGATGGTCTTATGAAACTTTTTACTAATGGAAGTGAAAAGGAACGATAATCGTCCGTCCTTATCACTGTGCCACTATTTTTTGTGTGTGTGTGTGTGTTAGATGCTAAGTCTAAGTGCCACACACATAAGTATCTTCTTAGTAGTCTGTGACTGTCTATCCCTCTTAGTGGCACACTATGTGCGGCCCCTCGGTACTCACTGAAAAACACACCTGGGTGCTTAGACAAGTTGCCAATCGCTAGCGCATCGTTAATCGCAGCTAACTGTCTTTGTCGCACTAATATGAGAGAGTGACAGAGAGGGAAAACTACGATACGCTACTAAGCGCTAGCGATTGGCAACTTGGCTAAGCATCCTGGTGTATTCCACGACAATGTCGGGTACGTGACACCGTTCTTCGCGTACATCTAAGAAAGCTACGAATACTATTTTTGGTGTATCTTAATTTTATAACTGGGTGTTTGGATTTGTAGAGAATTCTCGCACTTCCCATATATTTCTAAGGTATAGGTAGTTCCACGAGAGTTGAGGTCACGCACACAACAACGTGTCATGTAAACACAAGGGAAATTTTGAAATTAGTGTTTTTTTCAGCAAATCTAATTGCAACTGTAAGATTGACTAAAAAGTTTGTTCAACGGATTTGCTTCAATATTTTGACGCAAGTCAAAGTTACGTTAAGTCATTCATTCATTCATTCACTAATATTTTTGCAATTAGTACTTTATTTAGATGTGTGAGATATCATTCACCTGAACTCTGGTGAAACTACCTATACAGGTAAATTCACCAAAGCTGGCACGAATGGAATGAATGACATCTATCATTATGTGTATGCGTCCCTGCTATCATCATCATCATCAGCCTATGCCAGTGCCAAATGTATTCTTACTGCCGTCACCACACGGCAACTAATGTATTCTTACTGCCGCTATACTAACCTGTATCTGCTGTCATTTTGACATCCACACATAGATACTTTCTGTCACTTGATCCATTCATGCCAGCTTTAGTGAATTTACCTGTAGCTGTCAGCCGTCACGTTCCTGACAAAGAGAAGCCACGTGACGTTTATGAATGCCTTCGTGCTAAACGCTTTCACTTTCCGCATAAACTACCATTGATACGTCAAGAGCTAGCACAGCAGTACAATTTGTTTTTCTCAAACTTGCTAAGGAATGTTGATGTTACTTACTTTAAATTAAACCCGGAAATACTATGTATCCGGTGTCATTATTCATTGCTAAGATGATATGTAAAGAGATTTCATGTATTTATTTCACACCTAGGACTGCAAACAGACTGTCTTTTGTTTTGAAACGTCAAATTGTGACACTAGGTCTTGACATTCAGCCACAGAAAAAAAATAACCTTAGAACTGATGTCTATACCACCAGGTAAAAGAATACCTCAAACAGATAAAAAAAAGTTAGGCGCGAATGTTTTTTTTTAAAATATTTTACGATACTGTACTATTGGTATATTTACAAATGAAATATTATGGTTCGGCGAAATCAGTTCGTTTTATTTCATGGCAAGTTTGAGAAAAGCACTATACAAATCTCGGCGAGAAACAGGGTTACAGGCCGCGTATCCCTATCTGGCCTCAGTTCCTTCGGCCGCGTATCCCTATCTGGCCTCAGTTCCTTCGGCCAGATATATCTACTTGGCCTGTAACCCTTCGTTTCCCGTCCTTTATAGTGATGTACTATTTCAAAACATGATCTACAAGAAAAGCATGTTTCAGGTCCGTGAACAACTAGTCCGCGCAGCCGAAGTCCTCTCCCGCGCCGTACAAACCCTCTTCCCCGCCCGCCGCAAGGCCGAGCGCGAACGAGCGCGCGCCCACATGGTCACACACTACCACGAGCACAAGCACGCAGAACATCAACGCGTTCTACAGCGACACAAGATCATAGAGGAGCGCAAGGAGTACATAGAGCGGCTCAACACTGTCCGCGAGGAGGAGGAACTCAGGTAATCACGTTCACTGTATAGATAGTTCCACGAGAGAGGTCACGCACACATCAACATGTCATGTAAACACATGGTCACACACTACCACGAACACAAGCACGCAGAACATCAACGCGTTCTACAGCGACACAAGATCATAGAGGAGCGCAAGGAGTACATAGAGCGGCTCAACACTGTCCGCGAAGAGGAGGAACTCAGGTAATCACGTTCACTGTATAGATAGTTCCACGAGAGAGGTCACGCACACATCAACATGTCATGTAAACACATGGTCACACACTACCACGAACACAAGCACGCAGAACATCAACGCGTTCTACAGCGACACAAGATCATAGAGGAGCGCAAGGAGTACATAGAGCGGCTCAACACTGTCCGCGAAGAGAAGGAACTCAGGTAATCACGTTCACTGTATAGATAGTTCCACGAGAGAGGTCACGCACGCATCAACATGTCATGTAAACACATGGTCACACACTACCACGAGCACAAGCACGCAGAACATCAACGAGTTCTACAGCGACATAAGATCATAGAGGAGCGCAAGGAGTACATAGAGCGGCTCAACACTGTCCGCGAAGAGGAGGAACTCAGGTAAAAAAAAAAAAAATCACTCACCACTGTATAGATAGTTCCACGAGAAAAAAAAAACACGCTCACCACTGTATAGATAGTTCCACGAGAGTTGAGGTCACGCACGCATCAACATGTCATGTAAACACATGGTCACACACTACCACGAGCACAAGCATGCAGAACATCAACGCGTTCTACAGCGACATAAGATCATAGAGGAGCGCAAGGAGTACATAGAGCGGCTTAACACTGTCCGCGAAGAGGAGGAACTCAGGTAAAAAAAAAAATCACGCTCACCACTGTATAGATAGTTCCACGAGAGTTGAGGTCACGCACGCATCAACATGTCATGTAAACACATGGTCACACACTACCACGAACACAAGCACGCAGAACATCAACGAGTTCTACAGCGACATAAGATCATAGAGGAGCGCAAGGAGTACATAGAGCGGCTCAACACTGTCCGCGAGGAGGAGGAACTCAGGTAATCACGTTCACTGTATAGATAGTTCCACGAAAGTCACGCACACATCAACATGTCATGTAAACACATGGTCACACACTACCACGAACACAAGCACGCAGAACATCAACGAGTTCTACAGCGACATAAGAGCATAGAGGAGCGCAAGGAGTACATAGAGCGGCTCAACACTGTCCGCGAGGAGGAGGAACTCAGGTAAACTTCTGACAGCCACAGTCGGCTGTATGCAACGCTGGAAAGTCTTACCACGGACGCCAAAGCTACAGCCGTCAACGTCGCCGATACGTGGTAAATCGTAAAGTACAATTTCGCTTAAATAATCGTGAATGCGTGGCGTCTGGAGCTTGGCATATTCACCGCCTGTCGGTCAAAAGGTTAAGGTTTAACCCCCTTAGTGAATGAAACCCTGTATGATCAGGATCGAAAGAGGGGCTAGAAACTCTGCCAATAAATGCAATGAAGAGAATCCATTATACCCTCAGTCGTCATTTTTACCAATACCTTGGCTATCATTTAAATCCAGCACTAGAGCAATTCCTACGAACAAATAAAACATGGAAGCCGCACACCATATTAAATTGCCTTTCAAAAACGGTTCTGAATTTTAGTTGACAAGTGTCACCCCTCTTCAATGCATCACGGTA
Source organism: Thaumatotibia leucotreta (assembly GCA_025490895.1). NCBI lineage: Eukaryota > Metazoa > Arthropoda > Insecta > Lepidoptera > Tortricidae > Thaumatotibia > Thaumatotibia leucotreta. The sequence continues at coordinate 86,251 of JALPQI010001715.1, forward strand.
ATGAATTTCAATATCAACCTTTAAAAACTTAAACCGCCATTTAAAAATAGTTGTGATTGGTCCATGAAAGTTTTGATTGGCTATATTCTATAAACATTTTTCAAAGATGTTGCGCCGAAATATGCGCGCTGTTATGAAAAACGCTATGTCCTGCCCATCTTGGCATGAACAATTGGTTTCTGGGGGCATTTTTGAGCTGGCGTTATATGTCCATGTTTTATATGGTCGCAGAGCAATTCTCAAAAAACAGTTTGGGAAATTCTGGGAACTGTGGTGGATCTTGCTTAGCATTATTGACTCTACCAGCCTACCAATTCTTATCAATACTGAAGACAGTCAACGTGATCTAAATGTACAGTCAACGTCAAAAATATCATTACGGCTTAAGTGCCAAAAATATATTTACACGACCTTAATATCAAGGCAATAAAGTCGTGTAAATATATATTTTTAGTACAGATGGTGCCTTTTTTACGCGCTAGTGCGAGAAGTGGCTCATTTTACGTCAGGTCCATAACTTTCCAGGGCCATCTGTACTAAAAACGTCGTACAAACAGCAACACTCCTAACCACAGAACTAAGATGACAAAGAATGATTGACAACGATTAAAAGCATAACAAAAAACGAAACGCAAGTGTGTGCGTAAATTTGTCTATGTGTGGTCAGGAATAGGGTTGCCTATTACAACAGAGCAATTATCTATCGATATTTGACTGTTTTATCGACAACATGGTATTTATTATCTTCGTTTTTTGCTATAAGTTTTATAGTACAATGTGAATTTAGGGTGTCGAATAACAAATTGCAAACGTGTATGAACTTAGCATCTAGCGTATCCCTTAAATTTAACAGAAATAATAAAAATCGTATAGTATCAAAAAAATCTCACAAAACATAGTAAGGTCCTTCAAGTTTGTTAAATACACATTCGTATTTAAAATCTGGGAATATGACGACATTGTAATGTAATAGACTGATTAGGTATGTTCATCGAACGAATATCGATATTGGTAGTTCAACGTTTAGTCAAGCTCTAGCGTAGCGTGACCATTTATATTTTTACTCAAAATATCCTTAAATATTAACTGTTGTGATAAATTATTAGCGCACAGTGATAGGACAACTAACAATTAATGCTAGAAAGTGATAACTTACACGATTTATGTTACTAAATCGACAAAATATCGTTTGAAAACAATCAACCGGCAAATCAGATTTACCTATGAAACAAGTGTTTGCCGTCATTTCTTCGGTGGGTAACAGGGCAATCCTTTACACTACACGATACCACATCGGTTTAATTATTTGTCTAAATTGACTTCTTACTAGAATTAAATATAAAATCACTTTTAAATAACAGTCTCCGTCGAGCAGGCTGATACGGCTGATATGTCACTTCGAAAGTGGGTACGCTTTTGGGATTGTTTTCTATCTCTTTTGCACTCGTGTTAAAGCCATATGACTGGTGGCTTCCCTTTCACACGCTTCCTTTCTCTATTAAGCGCTAGCGCGGATTCTAACTTTATGCTCCTAACGGACCATTAAAGACAGAGCAGAGAGAAAATGAAAGAGATAAATATAGTTATATTATGTCAACTTCAAATTAAACAATACACGGGAATGTTGATCGTTCGCACTGTTCGCAACTTGGTCGAATAATACAAATCGGGTTCCGAAATCTTATGAGACTAGTATCACGACTTCGGCCGAACTCTGCTGACCAATGGGGCAGGCATTGCTACGGTTAACCAATGATCGCTCGCGGTTTCTTCAGAAGGTGACATTACCATGGTTACGTAATAAGAAAAACGTTTAACCAATGATTGGTCGCGATTTTTCCGGAAGCTGACGTTACTATAGTTACGTTATGTATATAACATCCGCTTTAGTCCTGGAGACGTCAATCTAACTTCAGAGCCGGTAATTTGACTGCTAAGCTGCTATGTAGAAATTTTCGTTCATTTTCCTTTCAATGGCTGTCACTGTCAGATATTTTTTCAAAGTTAGAATTTCAGCCAGAAACTATCAAGTCTCTATTAAACATTTGTATGGCTACTGACAGATTAAAGGATTATAGGTAGACTGCCAAACGTCTATCTACCATATTTCCACAAAGGTTACATAAGTATTCAAATAACGTCAACTAAGAGATGTGATGAATTATAATAAAGACAGCAATAGCATTTGTCTCTGTCAATGAAAAAAATAATTTAAAATTGCCCGATTAACATCGCCCTGAAGCCCATAAAGAAAAAAAAACATGGCTATTTGTAAAAATATCTTGACTTGGAAAAATACCTTGCCTATTAATGTCAGATAAATCATGAAATCCGATTTGAAGAAACCGTGATTTAATTACTAAACGGTTTTAGACAAATCTATGAAGAACTGTCGTTATCCAGTTTCCACAAGGAACAACGACATCTAGCGTCTAATCATGGCCGATAGCTAATTCTTAATTTTTGTAGACGAAGGAATTTTTATTATGTCAACTAGTTTTCAAATACTGAAATTTTGACGCAACAAAGATTCGATGACATGTCATCGGGGTCCATCGGAAATGTTGCGATCGTGCCTACTAACGAAAAATACCGAACCCATAATATTACACGACCAAATTGCATCCTTTGCCAAGTGGCTCAACATTCCTATGTAACTGACATGTGACTGTTAGTGTGATTCTCTTTCATGCAATATTTCCAATTTCTGAAGTGTATACCTAGCTGTGTTGCTGTTTGTACGAGACACGTGAAAAAAGGAAATTCGTAACTCGTGTCGATTTAAAACACTCCCTTCGGTCGTGTTTTAAAACATCGCAACTCGTTTCGAATTTCATGTTCTTCGCACTCGTGTCGTAATGTACTATTTGGCACCTAAACCGTAATCATATCTTTGACGTCGACTGTAGAAGCTTTTTTTAGAAACTCACTTAACAACCCTTTTCAGACGTCAAGAAGAGCAACTCCGCATCGCAGCGGCCGCCGAAGCGCGTCGCCAAGAAGCCGAGCGGGAAGAGCGAGAGAAACGACGCCACGCCTCCGAAATGGCCGCCGTGCGAGAGAGACACCTGCGCGAGAGGATAGCACACATCTCGCAGAGCGACGTGGGCAAGCGCGTGCTATCTAAGCTAGACGAGGAGGTACACAAATAACACATCATTAATTCATTAGCCTGTATCAGTCCACTGATGGACAAATGCCGTTCCTATGACCTATGCGTATCGCAATAAGAGGTAAATGCCCGTAATCGCAATCCTGGGCAAGTTGGTTTGCGATCGCAGTAGTGTTACTATGATTTGTCAGCCTCTGTAGCCTAGTTGGTAGTGACCCTGCCTACGAAGCTGGAGGTTCCGGGTTCGAATCCCGGCGAGGGCATTATTTGTGTATTTATTTATCACAAATATTTGTTCCTTGGTCATGGCTGTCTATGTATTTAAGTATCTATATGTATCTATCTATTATATATATCGTCGCCTGGTACCCACATCACAAGCCTTAATTGAGCTTACCGTGGGACTAGGTCGATTTGTGTATTCAGTCCACATTAGCCTTTGTCCGCCTTTCCTAAGGTCTATGCGTATCGCAATAAGAGGTAAATGCCCGTAATAGCAACTCTGGGCAAGCGGGTTGGCAATCCCAGTAGTTTTAGTATGATGTCGTTGCTGCTTCTATAAATAAGTCATCTGTGACACCTCAATCCCTTAGTCGACTTTTACGACACCTAAGGGGAGAGTTGAGGTGGTGACAAATGCATTCTTACTGCAACTCCGTTTGTAATATTGCCGGCAGATTAACTTGACATTTTTGCCGTGAAATTAATGAATTCTCCTGGTTTTAAAAAGTCAGCAACTCGTATGTGTCATCTTTGGTTACGTTTTTTTTACCATCCAAGGACTCTTAACCTTATTTGTTGTTTATACCATAAACGACAAATTAGGTCTACAACATGTTACTATCTGAGTGAAAAAGTACTCATTTGCTTGGATTTGTCAAAGTACCCATTCATAGTGATTTATGTAGGCATTTCCTCCGAAATAAATCCCATTATGAATGTTACCGTTGTTAAATAATGGTAGGCCTCGGAGGAACAATATTTTGTCGGCTAGACGCGACAGGCCGCTTCATAGTGTTCTGTGTTAATTTATGCCTGCACAAAGTTTATTGTAATACCTACTATCCCCCCATCCAAATTATCTGAACTTCTATATCAGTGACTCGCATGTGTGACCTAAAATATAATCCTATGCCGGAGGCACAACAGTTGTGTCAAAAAAGGAGATTTATATCACTGGCATAGGAGTAAGAGCTTGATTAACGCTAGTGGCATAGGAATAAGGTACGGTATTTTGATTACTTATGGGCGTCATTGGCGCTGTGTCACCGAAGTTGAATGTATTAAGTGAACATAGATGAATTAATGTCTACTTTTTATACTCTGTTTGGTTTGGTGTTTAAAAAAGGTAAACAATCTTGCAGTATCTTTTTATTGAAAACTACTAGTAAAAAATAAGTTTTAGCAAATATACATAATATAACAAGGAAATACAGTGATTTACATTGTTTTTGATTAATTAAGTACCTAGTTTGGATTTTTATATGCATTTTTCAATAAAAAGATACTGCAAGATTGTTTACCTTTTTTAAACTCCAAACCAAACAGAATATAGGCGGTCAATTTTGCCCTAAGGGTAAACAGTTTATTAATATTACCCTTCAGTGAAACGCGTCTTTTAAAATCGAGTAAAAGGTTTAGACTTCTGTATGTATCTAAATTATTTTAGAACATTTTCTCTGACTGACAGTAATAGACAATTTATTTGAACACAGGTGCTTAAGAAGATGGACGCTGAAGCTATCGCCCAACGCGAAGCCGAAGAGCTGATGAAGGAGCGCCGAGAGCTGCAGGCCAGACTCAAGTCGCAAGAGAAAAAGGTAATGTCAAAATAAAATGATCTTAACTTTTCGAACAGGTGGTTTGTGATGGTCAGGCGTCACTTTCGTACTTGCATACTTTTTTTTTTTTTTTTTTTTTATGTTATAGGTGGCAAACGAACAGACGAATCGCCTGAATACTTGTACTTACGTGACGGTTATGTTGACAAACGATAAATACCATACCATCCGGTACCACCATACAGGGTGGAAAGGGACGACGTTCCTTCCCGCTACCGACCGAGTCTACCAACCATTACGATGAACTTTCAGTATGGGACCAACATCGAAAGCGTACATGGAAAATTGACTTTTCCATACTATTGAACTATAACTAATCACTCACTTTGTTTGAGGGGTTGAATTTTTTTTAAATATTTCGATGTTGGTCCCATACTGAAAGTTCATCGTAATGGTTGGTAGACTCGGTCGGTAGCGGGAAGGAACGTCGTCCCTTTAGGCATATGGTGGTCAATACAAAGAAACCACCACTTTGTAATTGAAGGATGCAAAGGCATATATTTGCTGTCCGAATCACTGGCGATTTGTAACAGGGGGCGGCTAAGATGCACGGTAAGATTGGTCAGGACCAAAGTTACGTGTTCATTTGGGTTTGTTGTATTGCCCAAATAAATGAAAACTTTTTATTGAAAACTCCGAGTAGAAAATAAGTTAGCAAATATACATAATATGATAAGGAAATACAGTGATTTACATTGTTTTTGATTCATTAAGTACCACCTGGTTTGGATTTTTATCTGCATTTTTCAATAAAAAGATACTGCAAGATTGTTTACCTTTTTTGAAACACCAAACCAAACAGAGTATATGGCCTATCACGACAGCCTTATATTTCCCACCTTATTTTGAAACTTATTCTGTCACTAATATGCGTCAAAACCAATGAAATTTAGATGAGAGTCATGCCCCCTTAAGAGTTAAATTTTTAGGTATAAATTGCCCCTGATTTTCAATACAAGTTCTTACCTACACCATTCTCTAGAATATGTCTCCGAAATAAATCCCATTGCTAATGTTACCGTTGTTACGCAATGGTAGGCCTCGGAGGCACATCATGTTGTTGGCTAGACGCGACAGGGCGCTGTATAAGCATTCTGTGTTAATTTATGCCTGCACATTAACTCCCTTATTCATTAACGGCTGCTAACTTAACAAGCCGCTAATAATTGTTTTTCCCTTTCGGTCTTAACAATGTGTCCATAAGAGCAAAAGGGGCAAACTATTATTAGCGGCTTGTTAAGTTAGCAGACGTTTATGAATAAGGGGGTAATATTTCAATTATAAGTCATACCTTGAAATCATAAGAGACATAACAAATCTATAATTATTTTTATAGTGATCCGAAATAAGCTTAGTTTATATTGTGGAACCAACCTCGATATCCCGTATTGACATCTGACTATGACTAGTTGACTAGCCGCAATTTGAAACAAATTACAGAGTCTTCCATCCTAGGAAAAAAAATAACGTGATGGATTTACCGGATTATTTTATTATATTGGACAAAAATAAAGCTTATTGAAATAAAGAAGTAGTATTTGTAACAATACTGTACGAAAAACTGGTGTATACCGCAACTGATATAAACTAATATTTCTTTGAGATAATGTTAAATATACAGGGTGTTTTTTTTTCGACCGTTCAAATTCTACGTAGTGAATGTGTAGGTCATACTCACCAACTTTTACTATGGGGACAACGTCGAAATCGCGAAAAAAAAACAGCTGTTTCATACAAATTGGCGGCATTACGCCGGCCGAAATGTATGAAACAGCTGATTTTTTTTTCGCGATTTCCACTTTGTCCCCATAGTAAAAGTTGGTCAGTATGACCTACACATTCACTACGTAGAATTTGAACGGTCGAAAAAAAAACACCCTGTATGTCTAATATTTTTTGATGATCTTATTGATGAACATTTTTTCTCCTAATCTATTGTGGCGTTGGGGTTTGTCTAATAGTAAAAGCAGTCGAATACAAGAGATCACCTTTGCATCTACTTCAGCTATAAGTAAAGGTTTAAAATTAAAAACATTCCCTATAATTCCCGTCGTAGGTGGACTATTTCGAGCGCGCCAAACGTCTGGAAGAGATCCCTCTGCTCCAGAAAAGTCTGGAAGAGAAGCAAGTGCAGGACAAGGCCTTCTGGGAGCAGCAGGAGAAGGAACGCATCCAACAGCTTATTGGTGAGTTCTTATTGATGCTGGTTTGTTTTTAGGGATTTGATTTCAGACTAGATAAACAGTCGCTATCAGATATATCGGAGCTTCCAAGATGTCCAAGCCCAGTAATTTCAAGCGGGCTGAGGTCACGTAGTTACATGTCGTGTAAACATTAGGGGATTCTTAATGTAGTGTCCTTTTTTCGTACTAATAAAATGTATAAATATACAGTCGTGGCCAGATAATTAGGAACAAGATTTTTTTTCTCATACAACTGCCTGCAAACAGGGCTTTGGAAATTTTATAATAATTTATAAAATATTAGACCATTTTTCTTTATTAATATCAGAACTTATCCATGATTAAATAAGGTATACTGGGACGTATTGCAAAGTTCTAAAAAATACCTAACTTGAAAAATATGGATGACTCCATAGACACTTCAACTTAATTAGGAACGATTTCATACATTTTGTTCTTAATTAGGTTGAAGTGTTTATGGGGTCATCCATATTTTTCAAGATAGGTATTTTATGGAACTTTGCAATACGTTCCAGTATACCTTATTTAATCATAGATAAGTTCTGATAGTAATAAAGAAAAATGGTCAATTATTTCTTAATATATTATCAAATTTGCAAAGCCCTGTTTGCAGGCAGTTGTATGGGGAAAAAAATCTTGTTCCTAATTATCTGGCCACGACTGTAATAGTTAGACTTAGGGCTGATTTTTCAATCCTCGGTTAAAAGTATCCGTCAGTTAAAAGTATTACCATCCTTATCGCTGGTCATCAGTCAAAAAAGGATAGAGCTAACATTTATTTGACAGTTACTGTTATCTGGGGATTGAAAAATCAGTACTAAATCTAACTGCATTGGCAAGATTGTATAAAAAGTTTCAAGCGATTTCACTTTTACATTTTAACTAAACTACTTAAGAGTATACGTGTTTATTTGCCTCCGAAATAAATCCCATTGCTAATGTTACCGTTGTTACGCAATGGTAGGCCTCGGAGGCACATCATGTTGTTGGCTAGACGCGACAGGACACCTTTCGGTGTTCTGTGTTAATTTAAGCCTGCACATAGATAGGTACTCTTTTTCAATTTGAAATTCAGTTGGATATTGAAATATACAGTCGTGGCCAGATAATTAGGAACAAGATTTTTTTCTCATACAACTGCCTGCAAACAGGGCTTTGCAAATTTGATAATAATTTAAGAAATAATTGACCATTTTTGTTCCTACGATTTCATACATTTTGTTCTTAATTAGGTTGAAGTGTTTATGGGGTCATCCATATTTTTCAAGATAGGTATTTTATGGAACTTTGCTATACGTTCCAGTATACCTTATTTAATCATAGATAAGTTCTGATATTAATAAACAAAAATGGTCAATTATTTCTTAAATTATTATCAAATTTGCAAAGCCCTGTTTGCAGGCAGTTGTATGGGGAAAAAAATCTTGTTCCTAATTATCTGGCCACGACTGTAAGTACCTAATGTAGTTCTCTCGCCGTTGTGAAAAGGACTTGCTAGCATCATATTCATATTTGGCTGTGCTCGGCCATCTTTAAAGGCATAAGGTCGGATTCAGCAATTTCTCTGACTTGTAAGTGTAACTTTATGCTTTTGAGACAAAGTCGAATTTAGATAAATCTCATACCCACAGAACCGACCTTATGCCGCTCAGGTCGAGATTTTTTCATTGAAATAACAACTTAACGTCAATGTCATATAGTTCGTATTCGTATTTTAAAAACATTTTAAAACCCAACCCTCGATATAGGTATGGGTGATTTTACCAGAGTTCAGGTATATGATAATAACACACCTCTAAATAAAGTAGTAAATGCAAAAAATATTTGAATGAACGAATGACTTAGTGTTACGTCCGTCAAAATATTGAAGCAAATCCCTTGAACAAACTTTTTAGTCAATCTTTTAGTCGCAATTAGATTTGCTGTCATGACGAAAAAGTAACACCGATTTCAAATTCCCCTTGTCTACATGATATGTTGTCGTGTGCGTGACCTTTATTCTGGAACTACCTATACTTAGCTGGCAGCCCTTTATTTCCCGGCCTTTGCAGTAGTCAAAGTCAAGTCAAAGTCAAATAATTCTTTATTCAAATTGGAATAGCAACAAACTCTTTTGAATCGTCTAGGTATTGAAACTACTAATAATATGTAATGTACAATTGATGCAATGGTCACCGTCCTCATGGGCTGCTTTAGCGCCTTGTTTTTGTAATTTGAGCCTTGGCCCTCTGGAGGCTTTCAGAGCCCTCAGGAGGGCTGTAGCGACCATTTTGGGAATCTACCTGACTGATCGTCGTCCACAGAGGCTCGCACCCGCGACGTGGCCACCGCCGAGCGCCTGGTCCGCATGCACGCGCACCGCGACGAGTTCATCTCCCGCCTCTCCGCCGAGCGCGGTGCGGCCCACCAGCAGCGACTCCAGGCCTTCGCCGACAAGCTGGCCGCCGAGCGCGCCAGGCGCCGCCAGCAGCGCGCCGAGCAACGTGCCGACCGACGCCGCCAGGAGGTGGGTGTACAGGGGGGCTACCACGGTCTGTCGCCTCTCCGCCGAGCGCGGGGCGGCCCACCAGCAGCGACTCCAGGCCTTCGCCGACAAGCTGGCCGCCGAGCGCGCCAGGCGCCGCCAGCAGCGCGCCGAGCAACGTGCCGACCGACGCCGCCAGGAGGTGGGTGTACAGGGGGGCTACCACGGTCTGTCGCCTCTCCGCCGAGCGCGGGGCGGCCCACCAGCAGCGACTCCAGGCCTTCGCCGACAAGCTGGCCGCCGAGCGCGCCAGGCGCCGCCAGCAGCGCGCCGAGCAACGTGCCGACCGACGCCGCCAGGAGGTGAGTGTACAGGGGGGCTACCACGGTCTGTCGCCTCTCCGCCGAGCGCGGTGCGGCCCACCAGCAGCGACTCCAGGCCTTCGCCGACAAGCTGGCCGCCGAGCGCGCCAGGCGCCGCCAGCAGCGCGCCGAGCAACGTGCCGACCGACGCCGCCAGGAGGTGAGTGTACAGGGGGGCTACCACGGTCTGTCGCCTCTCCGCCGAGCGCGGTGCGGCCCACCAGCAGCGACTCCAGGCCTTCGCCGACAAGCTGGCCGCCGAGCGCGCCAGGCGCCGCCAGCAGCGCGCCGAGCAACGTGCCGACCGACGCCGCCAGGAGGTGGGTGTACAGGGGGGCTACCACGGTCTGTCGCCTCTCCGCCGAGCGCGGGGCGGCCCACCAGCAGCGACTCCAGGCCTTCGCCGACAAGCTGGCCGCCGAGCGCGCCAGGCGCCGCCAGCAGCGCGCCGAGCAACGTGCCGACCGACGCCGCCAGGAGGTGGGTGTACAGGGGGGCTACCACGGTCTGTCGCCTCTCCGCCGAGCGCGGGGCGGCCCACCAGCAGCGACTCCAGGCCTTCGCCGACAAGCTGGCCGCCGAGCGCGCCAGGCGCCGCCAGCAGCGCGCCGAGCAACGTGCCGACCGACGCCGCCAGGAGGTGGGTCAATATTCTGGGTCAAACTTAAAATCATGTTACAGTAATATTGGCATTAAAAAACTGACCTTCAATTTGGGCAAACCATAATTCAGCATCCTTCGGCCAAAATGGGGGTATCTTCGCGCCGAGTCTAAAAATCGATTTCGCCTCGTCATCCATTGCACCAGCCCTCGAGCGCGCCCCGCCAGGCATGTCATCATCCGACATCCTTCAGAGCTTTTCTTGAACGGGGTCACCAGTATAGCGTTACTAGCATATAATTCGCTACTTTTAAGTTTGGCAAGGGCAGAAGGTTGCGGCGTCTGAAGGAAACACGTAGATAGCACAGATTAACAAAAGTATAATGGCGAAAGTAGTTTACAAACACAGAAGATAGGAAAAGAGACACATGAAACGATACAATATTAGTTCGCGTAATTTGTTGCGCGCGGCTAAGTCCGTGAACAGCGATATGTGCGTGCGCTGATAAGGTCTGGCTCGCTGTGGCGGGGCGGTCGCCTGCCGGCGGAGCGCCGTCCCTGCTCCGCGCCCCGCACGCCGCGCTCGTCTCGCCCGGCTGGACTGGTAGGAGTAAGATCGGCGCACACTGCATGTATCGCGCGTGTACACTGCGTACGAATTTATTCAAGTGGTATGCGTCCACAAGTCTTTCCGGTGGACATTTTAATAGTTAAGGGCTATGAGAGTTAATTTTCTTATTAAACCCTTATTGTCATTTAAAGGCACTCCTTTCCTATTGAATTGTATGATAAAAATCACGACTAAACTCCTACCAGTTGCTTACTATTGGCCACAGGAAGGAGGGGCTCTACAGTTCAGCTGAACACGCACTTTTTCTTTCCTATGGTCGACAGTTAACAGCCTTTGGGCAGGTAGTAATGATTTTTATCATACAAAGCAATGGAAAAGGAGGACGTCTTAATGAAGATCAGGCTTTCATAAGATAATCAAGCTCTATAGGCCTTAACTTTTAGATTGTCCACCGGAAAGACTCCGAACATGGGTTTGCGTTTGACCCTTCTGCGTTTTTACAGCGTTTTTATCTCATTGTCTCAACAAGTATTGTTACAAGAGATGACCCTAAAGCCGCGTTTCCACTGTTTCCGTGTTCTGTGCGAGCATTCACCTATCCATGGGCTGACGGACGAACATTTTGCTCTGTAAAATCTTGATTTTAACTGTCCAAGAACGAATTGAATGCTCGCTCAGGACTAGTCAGGACACTAAGTGGAAAGCGGCGTAAGATAAATATAAATAAATAAATATCTTGGGACATCTTACACAAATCGACCTAGTCCCACCGTAACCTCAATTAGGGCTTTAGTTAATCGCCTTCCGTTCACGATTGAAGAGTAGAGTAGAGCACTCACGAACAGAGTGATAAAAATATAGCATCTTGAGTCTTGACTTGTCGGCTTTCACCACGCAACCCTCAACCTAAAATATTTTGTTTTTCACCAGTGGTTGGCAGAAAAGCGTCGCGCAGAAGAGCGCGCAGCGGAAGAGGCGCGCCGCATTAAGGAAGAAGAGGAACGCAAGGAGCGGGAAGAGAGGGAGAGGAAACTGCAGGAGGAGCAAGCTGCTGCCCGCGAGCGCAAGGAAAAGGAGGAGAGGTCAGTTGATATTCTTTCATCATAACAGCTGAAAGACGTCTACTCCTGAACATAGGCCTATACAAGGTGGTTTTTGGGGCCGTTAAGCAGGTGAAAACAGGGTACTGGAATCGATCACGCGGAATAACTATTACTATGGACGCAACCAAAAAATCACAGAAAAAGCTTCTAGTTTAATTGACGGTTAAGTATAATGCCTTACGAGGACATATTATAGATTTCGGTGACTATACGTATACATACTGATACAAACCTTTAATTAAAGAGCATACTCCGTTAATCCATCTGCACCTTTACCGCATTTACTTGATGTTCCCAAACATTAATTCCATAGCACACTTGCGAGTTTCAAATTGTGTTACGGTGCTATAGGATATTTTAAATATTCGGTGCCCCTTTGTACCTTTTGCACTCTGAAGTGCATAGTTTGCGTGCCCGTGTCCTGTACCATAAAAAAGCTATAAATAAGATAGATAGATAGATGCAAACTTTATTGAAACATGCCATGACAATATGTAAAATTAATTAATTACAAACTATGTAATTAAAGTAATTTCTAATTTATTGTCACGACATCATAACACGATGTAATTAAATGATTAATATACACGATATAACCCGCTTCCATAGTTTTATTTCATGAATAACTATTGCGATAATCGAAGAAATTTTGCAACATTTTTTTCCCCCAGTAACCTAAGAAAATATAACATTTATTTCCCATAGGGAGCACCAAGAATACCTAGCCCGCGTAGAAGCCAAGGCCCGCGCCAAAGAAGCCGAAGTCCAACGTCGCCTCGAAGAACAAAAAGCTGCCGCTTCCTCCCAGAGCTCCTGGCGCCGCGGCGACCCTCCCCCGCGGGACAGGGACAACAAGCCCGAGCGCGACGACAGCGTCTGGAGGAGCAAGGGAGACGGCAAGGACGAGAAGAAGGCTGAGCCGTGGCGTCCAGGTTAGTACAGACAGCGGCCGCTTCCTCCCAGAGCTGGCGGGACAGGGACAACAAGCCCGAGCGCGACGACAGCGTCTGGAGGAGCAAGGGAGACGGCAAGGACGAGAAGAAGGCTGAGCCGTGGCGTCCAGGTTAGTACAGACAGCGGCCGCTTCCTCCCAGAGCTGGCGGGACAGGGACAACAAGCCCGAGCGCGACGACAGCGTCTGGAGGAGCAAGGGAGACGGCAAGGACGAGAAGAAGGCTGAGCCGTGGCGTCCAGGTTAGTACAGACAGCGGCCGCTTCCTCCCAGAGCTGGCGGGACAGGGACAACAAGCCCGAGCGCGACGACAGCGTCTGGAGGAGCAAGGGAGACGGCAAGGACGAGAAGAAGGCTGAGCCGTGGCGTCCAGGTTAGTACAGACAGCGGCCGCTTCCTCCCAGAGCTGGCGGGACAGGGACAACAAGCCCGAGCGCGACGACAGCGTCTGGAGGAGCAAGGGAGACGGCAAGGACGAGAAGAAGGCTGAGCCGTGGCGTCCAGGTTAGTACAGACAGCGGCCGCTTCCTCCCAGAGCTGGCGGGACAGGGACAACAAGCCCGAGCGCGACGACAGCGTCTGGAGGAGCAAGGGAGACGGCAAGGACGAGAAGAAGGCTGAGCCGTGGCGTCCAGGTTAGTACAGACAGCGGCCGCTTCCTCCCAGAGCTGGCGGGACAGGGACAACAAGCCCGAGCGCGACGACAGCGTCTGGAGGAGCAAGGGAGACGGCAAGGACGAGAAGAAGGCTGAGCCGTGGCGTCCAGGTTAGTACAGACAGCGGCCGCTTCCTCCCAGAGCTGGCGGGACAGGGACAACAAGCCCGAGCGCGACGACAGCGTCTGGAGGAGCAAGGGAGACGGCAAGGACGAGAAGAAGGCTGAGCCGTGGCGTCCAGGTTAGTACAGACAGCGGCCGCTTCCTCCCAGAGCTGGCGGGACAGGGACAACAAGCCCGAGCGCGACGACAGCGTCTGGAGGAGCAAGGGAGACGGCAAGGACGAGAAGAAGGCTGAGCCGTGGCGTCCAGGTTAGTACAGACAGCGGCCGCTTCCTCCCAGAGCTGGCGGGACAGGGACAACAAGCCCGAGCGCGACGACAGCGTCTGGAGGAGCAAGGGAGACGGCAAGGACGAGAAGAAGGCTGAGCCGTGGCGTCCAGGTTAGTACAGACAGCGGCCGCTTCCTCCCAGAGCTGGCGGGACAGGGACAACAAGCCCGAGCGCGACGACAGCGTCTGGAGGAGCAAGGGAGACGGCAAGGACGAGAAGAAGGCTGAGCCGTGGCGTCCAGGTTAGTACAGACAGCGGCCGCTTCCTCCCAGAGCTGGCGGGACAGGGACAACAAGCCCGAGCGCGACGACAGCGTCTGGAGGAGCAAGGGAGACGGCAAGGACGAGAAGAAGGCTGAGCCGTGGCGTCCAGGTTAGTACAGACAGCGGCCGCTTCCTCCCAGAGCTGGCGGGACAGGGACAACAAGCCCGAGCGCGACGACAGCGTCTGGAGGAGCAAGGGAGACGGCAAGGACGAGAAGAAGGCTGAGCCGTGGCGTCCAGGTTAGTACAGACAGCGGCCGCTTCCTCCCAGAGCTGGCGGGACAGGGACAACAAGCCCGAGCGCGACGACAGCGTCTGGAGGAGCAAGGGAGACGGCAAGGACGAGAAGAAGGCTGAGCCGTGGCGTCCAGGTTAGTACAGACAGCGGCCGCTTCCTCCCAGAGCTGGCGGGACAGGGACAACAAGCCCGAGCGCGACGACAGCGTCTGGAGGAGCAAGGGAGACGGCAAGGACGAGAAGAAGGCTGAGCCGTGGCGTCCAGGTTAGTACAGACAGCGGCCGCTTCCTCCCAGAGCTGGCGGGACAGGGACAACAAGCCCGAGCGCGACGACAGCGTCTGGAGGAGCAAGGGAGACGGCAAGGACGAGAAGAAGGCTGAGCCGTGGCGTCCAGGTTAGTACAGACAGCGGCCGCTTCCTCCCAGAGCTGGCGGGACAGGGACAACAAGCCCGAGCGCGACGACAGCGTCTGGAGGAGCAAGGGAGACGGCAAGGACGAGAAGAAGGCTGAGCCGTGGCGTCCAGGTTAGTACAGACAGCGGCCGCTTCCTCCCAGAGCTGGCGGGACAGGGACAACAAGCCCGAGCGCGACGACAGCGTCTGGAGGAGCAAGGGAGACGGCAAGGACGACAAGAAGGCTGAGCCGTGGCGTCCAGGTTAGTACATTTACCCCCTTATTCATAAACGTCTACTAACTTAACAAGGCGCTAATAATTGTTTGTCCCTTTCGGTCTTTACAATGTGCCCATAAGAGCAAAAGGGACAAATAACTATTAGCGGCTTGTTAAGTTAGCAGGCGTTTATGAATAAGGGGGTTAATCTTTTGACTGCTATTTGGTCGTGTGGTGACGGCAGTAAGAATACATGTTATCACCCCAACTCTTCCCACGGGTGTCATAAAAGTCGACCATTCTTTGATCGAAGATTGATGATGGGCAGCAGCGTCATAGTAGTGGACACATTACGCGATTATGGTTATTTACCTCCTAATACGCATAATTAACAGGAGAGGCTTACGTCCAGCAGCGGACTGAGATAGGCTGAAATAGTACATTGTGCATCAAGGGAGGTAAGTCCGGAATTACTAACGAGAATGTTAGAAGCCCGACGCCGTGAGGCGGAGGGCTTTTATGACTCGAGTTAGTATTCCGCTTACCGACCGTGATGCATACAATGTTTTTCATCACACTTGCCGACAAAAAAATAACTTTTAAGACATAACATTATTAAATGACGTACTGACATTTCTATTACTCCCTAGGGAATTTCACTTTTCTATTACTCCTGCTGCGCGCGCAAGCAATGGCGCGCTTAGACAGCAAGTGTGATGAAAAATGTTTTTTAAACCTTTATATTATTTGTATATCTACCTTTCCATTGATATTCCACACGCTTATACCGTCGGCCAGTATCTGATCCGAAAAAAAAACTCCAAATATTAGAAAAAAAAATTAAACTGTGGCCAGTAGGCCACGAAAAAAAAAACAAATATGGCTGACTTTCCATAGCATTTGACGTCTTTGACACATCATTAATACTCATAAAAATAAATGGACTTTGTAGTACGGGGGGGTTACTCGGCACAGAAGAAAACAACACGGCTAGTTCAATAAAGGTATATTACGGCACACTTTACAACTGACTTCCTAATTAAAGAGCCACTCTAGCGTCAGTAGGCGTTTCGATCGAGACACCGCACTGCTACCACAGTAGTTCCCGCAAGATGAGCTTTGGAAGGTGATCAATACTTGAAGGCAACCAACCAAGCGCTTATCTGCCCCTAACAATGGACAGCGAATGATAATTTGCATCTCGGTACTGGTGTTTCTAAGTCGACACATCGTTGGCGCGATCTAATTCGGAGGTGGCGCCATCTCTTGGCAACTTAGTGTACTATATCCCCCCTCATTTGGTTCCGAGATGTCCCAGCGAGGTGGACTTAATGTTTCGTTGGCCTGCCGTGACCGGAGGTAGGACGATTTTGCTGAGTTGCCTTACGCGGCCGGCCTCGTTTCCTCAATGGTTGGGTAGGGGCAGGTAGGTTTCCTGTGCCTTTGTAGGGTGTCAGCGCCGACGCGTGATAAATTCCAAGGCACACGTTGGGGTTTGCGGGGTCCGCAACTGCGTAGGAGGATGGTCCGTGTTGTTAAATGATCTGGTACGGCCCATCTCGTTTCGGAGCGAACTTAGCACTGATGCCCTTAGTGGTGGAACTCAGAGGGTGTAGCGACACCAAGACCATGTCCCCTTCCACGTAATCGGGTCTTTTCTGGCGGCGTTGGTCCATTAAATCCTTCCTCCTTTCTTCTTCTGTTTCTTGTATTTCTTTAGTCCTTTCTATTGTATCAGCTAACTGAAGCAACTTAGGGGTAATTTCCGGTATAAAATTTTCTGAGAGTACTATTTGCCGGTAGTCGTTAAAGTTGTCATCGATTGTTCTTAGTTCTCGACCGAATGTCAGGTAAGCTGGAGTGTGGGAAGTGGATTTGCACACTGCCGTGTTCATGGCGAATCTGATGCTCGGGAGGTGTTCTGGCCATGACCTGTGGTTGTGTTCAACGATCATTGCTATCTGGGTCTTCAGATCCCAGTTTTTTCTTTCAACAGGATTTGCCTCCGGATGGTACACTGGGGTGTATCCATGCTTGATCTTCAAACAGAAAGATACTTGCTGCATAATGGCACTGACGAATTGTGGCCCGTTATCGCTGACCATCCTCCTAGGGAATCCATAACGAAGGAAGATTTCGTTGATTAGAACCAAGGCACATCTTTCCGCTGTGGCATCTTCCAGGGCAAAGAGTTCTACCCAGCGCGAGTTTATATCTTCGATAATAAAGATCCAGCTTTTGTTGTCAGGCGATAGAGGTAGAGGCCCGAAAAGGTCGAACGATATGACTTCAAATCGTTGACTTAAGGTATGGGTTTGCAAGAGTCCAGCCGGTTTATAATTAGTTGGCTTGTACCTTTGACATTTGATGCATAGTTTGACGTAGCTGTCAATGTATTTTCTCATGCCCATCCAATAGTATCTGCGCGAGATGGCCTGGAATGTCTTATCGGAACCATAATGTCCCGCTTTGGGGTCATCGTGATAAATGGCCAAGACGTTAGCCCATTCATGCTCCGGTACAACTAATTGTGCTTCATCTGGATTCGTTTCTAGTTTGTGACGGTAGAGGAGGCCGTCATTCATTACGTATCCCTTGCTACTCCAGTACAGAGCGTTTTCATTGCCTGGGGTGTCCTCTAATGCATGTATGATCTTGGCAAGCCTTTCATCTTTTAGTTGTTCAGTCCTTATTTCAGCAGGGCTGCGAGGTCGCAGATCCACCGTGACAGCGCACACGCCACATTCGCTTTTGGAGTCGTCTGTGCAGGGTGGCCTCGATAGGGTATCTGCGACTACATTGATTCGCCCAGGGATGTATTTGACTTGAATATCGTGAGCTTGCAGCTGTAGAGCCCATCTGGCAAGTCGACCGGTCGGCGATTTTAGTTTCATTAGCCACTGCAAGGCCTGATGATCAGTGACTATGGTAACCGGGACCCCCTCGATGTAGCCCTCGAACTTTTTGATGGCCCACACAACCGCGAGCGCTTCCTTCTCAGTCGTCGAGTAGTTTCGTTCAGCTGACGTCAAAAGCCTACTGGCGAATTCAATCGGGTGTTCTTCATCCTTTTCACCCTGTACCAGTACTGCACCCAGTGCATAGTTGCTTGCATCTGTTTTAATCGTATAGCCTTTGGTGTAGTCTGCTTGCGCGAGTACTGGGGTTGTAGTAAGGTGAGTTTTCAAAGCTTGATATGATTTTTCTTGTTCAGGACCCCAATTCCACAAAGCAGTTTTCTTGGTTAGTCTTGTAAGAGGTTCTGCTATATCGGAGAAGTTCCGTATGAATCGCCGGTACCAGGAGCATGTCTGCAGGAAGGACATTAGATGTTTTAGATTCGTTGGGGACGGACGATTCAAAATGGCCGAAACTTTTTCAGGATCGACTTGTAGACCCTGTGGGGTTATCAGGTGTCCCAAATACTTCACACTGGTGCAGACAAAGCGACATTTATCTTTGTTTACAACGAAGTTATAATCCCTCATTTTGTTAAAAACATCTCTTAAATCCGACAGGTGTTGCTCGAACGTCGTGGAGAATATAATCAAGTCGTCTAAGTAAGCCAGAAGCTTGATATGATTTAGACTGACACGGAAACGGTCTATTAATCTTTGGAATGTAGAGGGCGCGTTGCGGAGACCGAAAGGCATCCGCAGGAACATGTAAATCCCGAAGGGTGTTATAAAAGCAGTTTTAGCTTGATCGCATTCTCTGACTCGGATCTGCCAATAACCAGCCTTCAAATCTAAAGAGGTCATGTATGCAGTTGACTTTGCTTCATGTAGCAGGTCGTCGATACGGGGAATAGGATATGTGTCCGGCACCGTAATTGAGTTTAACCGTCTGTAATCCACGCAGACTCTCACGCTTCCATCTGGTTTTGGAACCATCACCACTGGCGCAGCCCACGGAGACGTGCAGGGTACAATTATTTTATCCGCTAGCATCTTCGCTATTTCGGATTTCAAGAGTTGTTTCCTCTGTTCGGACATCCTATACGGAGGGACTGATATGGGTAGATGATTTTGAGTATCGATCGCATGTTCTACATCATGTACTGGTTCGCCCTTCGGTTCGAATATGTCCTTGTATTCGTGGAGCAACCCATCGAGCCGTACCGTTTGTACCTCAATCATGGCTATTGACACGTCTAAGGCACTTAGGCCTACCTCGTCGAAGAGAGTTGCCGCATGAGGTGATAACGTGAACTTTGCTTCTTCGATGTTCCGAATAGCATCTCGCATCATGTATTCCATTCTTGGAGAGTAACCGTCAAAAAGTAATCTTTCTTCAGAGCAATTAATCTTCGGGGGTAGTGCAGCTCCATCAGCCTTAGACCCTGCTTCCCCAGCAGTCAGGGGTTGCTTTGGCGGTCGTTTCTCTCTCCCCATGTCAATAGGAGCAAATGCGATCTTAGGAGCAGTCACCTCAGCTTGGTTAAACATGACAAACTTCTCTTGGTATAGTTCGAACTCCTGTTGTGGTCGGTCTATATAGCTCCACGTGAACTGACCGAGATTCAGAATGACACCAGCCTTTTGCATTAGATCAACTCCCAGCAATGTTCGGTTGTCACGGGACTGTATTAGAACGATGAAAGGGGCATATAAACGTCGATCTCCAAGGTCACCTTGAGCTTCGAATATGAGCACACGTTGCAGATTAGGCTGCCCATCTGCTAAGGTTACTGTAGCCATCTGTTCATAAAAAACTTGACCACGCGCCTTCAACAACCCATAAAGTTCAAAGGATGCGACGCTTATTTTAGCACCCGTGTCTACGTAGGCCTTCCCTTTAATACCATTGACCTCTAGGAATACCATGGGCCGAGATCGCATCTCCAAGTCTAGGTTTATAGCACAGAATCCTAAATTGCTCTTCTTCTCGAGCGAGTCCGCTGGTTTGTTTGAGCATACTTTGCAGTTACTGCGATATACGCCTGGTGCACCACAGCCATAACAAGCTAACTTCACAGCGCTTGATGGCAAAGCCATATTTGTTTGCTCATTGCCGCCCTCCATTACTTTTTTGCGTTTCCTGCATTCATCGAGAACATGACCTAGCTTTTTACAGAAATTGCACCTCGGTGCCTTCTTAGTACGTGTTGAAGCTGAAGCATCTGGTTTGGAAGTATCTGCTGCTTTATCGCTGTCCTCTTTCTTCCTCTCTCCCAGTTCCTTCTCTTTCAATAGAGCTTCTACACTGCGCGCCTGCTTCAGTAGGTCTTCAAAATCCTTCACTTTCTCTATGGGGACTTTCTCCCTAATATTCAGATTTAACAATCCATACGTTATATGCAACTGTTGCTTCTGATTAAGTAGTTCATCAGTAGGAAGTACAGAGAAAAGCATTCTCTTCCTTGTGACAAAGTCGTCTGTAGAAACATCCGATCCCTGTTTGGTCCCGCACGCTTCCAAATAAATTTCGTACACAGGTCTCTTAGGGGCGAAAGTGTTTCTTAACGCTTCCTCAAATTTAGTCCAAGTAGTGATGATGCTTTTACTGCCCTGCCACCATACCGCGGCCTCGTCGCGAAGGATTAAGGGTAATCCAGCTAGTGCATCGTTATCATTGATGTTTTCCAATTTCTTGAAGACTTGCACAGCCGTGAGAAAAGATTCCACCATCTCCCTGTCCTTCCGACCGTTGTAAGATGCTTTGCATGACGTCATACTGCCTTTCCGATTGCTCCCTATACTGGCCAATAATTGCTGGAACTGTTCGTGAGATAGATTTACGGACATCTTTTCCCCTATATTGCCTCGGGAGGTTTTTACTGGATAAGTCGTTCTCCTTCCACGTCGTGTAACCACGTACTTGGGTTCGTTCGAGCCCGAGTTGGACGCCACTGTAGTACGGGGGGGTTACTCGGCACAGAAGAAAACAACACGGCTAGTTCAATAAAGGTATATTACGGCACACTTTACAACTGACTTCCTAACTAAAGAGCCACTCTAGCGTCAGTAGGCGTTTCGATCGAGACACCGCACTGCTCTACCACAGTAGTTCCCGCAAGATGAGCTTTGGAAGGTGATCAATACTTGAAGGCAACCAACCAAGCGCTTATCTGCCCCTAACAATGGACAGCGAATGATAATTTGCATCTCGGTACTGGTGTTTCTAAGTCGACACATCGTTGGCGCGATCTAATTCGGAGGTGGCGCCATCTCTTGGCAACTTAGTGTACTATACCTGACTTTTTTTAGTTTCATTTGACGATTGGTATAGTTTAGTCATTGTAAATTATCAGCACATGATTATCGCAGCTTATGAAAGTCTTACATAATGTGAGCGTGAGTTCGTGGCTCGAATATGAGGAAGCAAATGGTGCAGAAGCCGTGTCTGATGCATATGCACTGGTATTACATATTGCAGCGTATGCACTAGATGAATGCCCCGACGAATAATGTAAATTGTTACCTATTTGAAGTTTCATTACATGGGTTTTCTTAGCCTCGTAAGACCCATTACACTTGTCCTTGAACCTTGCTGTGTAAGGAACAGTACTGAATTTCATTTATTTGTAAAATCAATCAAACAAAGGAAATTACACTTTACTGAGTTTATGAATGGTTTAATTTCATTGGACTGGAGTGTATATTATAAATTATTATGTACTTTGGGCATTTATTAGGTTAATAGTTTCATGTAAACCTTTTGAATATCGAGTGTAGAAGATTAATGTGTTGCCGTGAAACCAGCCCAGGACAAACAGTCCAATTTAGAATAACACATATGAAAAAAATTGCTTTTTTAAACTGGACTGTTAGTCACGAGCGAAAAGATCCAGTTTACTCTACATTCCTATTTATCCCGTCATTCCTATTTATCCCTTTTTACGGTACGTCTGACAAATTTAAGTGGGTTGCACCAAGTCTTCTGTTAGCATTAAAATAGTTCTAATTGAACGGCCGAGCACTGTAAGTTATCGGCTATCGGTGGCGTTTCACAGTTCCATGCCATTATTAAAAGATAAATACACTATCTCGCATAAAATATATCTGTCAGACAAATGTTAGCTGTTTTATAAGCCTACGAAAGAGAAAGAGATAGTTTTATCTGACGTACATATTAACACTAACAACTTAACACTATAACAATTGATATGGACTTAGTCTGAAATAAATGTCTATTATTATTATTATTATATTGTCCTCGGATTGTGAAAGAGACCGTAACTGTAATTATAATGTATTGTTCCAGCACGCATGCGCGAAGGAGGCGCGCGCGACGAACGACCGCGCTCGCCCGAGCGCCGCCGAGACGACCGTCCGCCCGCCAGGGATGAAAGGTATACTTTCATTTTACTGTACCATTAGTTTAGTTTCGCATTCGTCTGTGGTCTTCGAAAATGTGCTATCAAAAATAATGACCTAGAATAAGTAGGTATTTAATATAATTAAAATTTAATTAATAAAATTATAATTTAAAATTTAATGGCAAGAGAAACCGGATTTTGGCTCTACCACAGACGAGGAGTTGTGGCCTTTTTGGACCTTAGTAATCTTAGGGCTCCGAGGGGCCGCACATAGTGTGCCACTAAGAGGGATAGACATAGTCACTTACTACTAAGACGAAAGTGCCACACAGGCACTTAGTGACGTATTCAACGCATTTGTCTGGCACTTACATTTAGCATCTAATGCACACACACACAAAAAATAGTGGCACAGTGATAAGGACGGACGATTATCGTTCCTTTTCACTTCCACTAGTAAAAAGTTTCATAAGACCATCCCTTTCGTTCTTGCTATTTTTATAACGTTGTCAAATCCATATTAATCCTACATTCATGTAGGGCTCGGATGCCGGTAAAATTTTCAAATCTGTTTTATTTCTGTCTTGCTCGTTATTTTGTTATATTTCAATCGGTTTTTAAACGAACGTTATCATAAAGTTCTTTTCAAATTAACCGATTTAGAACATTAAATATCTACCGGTTTATCCAGGTTTCAATAAAGTTGGACTGAAACTTAAGATAATGAAACAAATTAATCGAAAAGCAAATTTACTAGAGCGGCATTCCAAGGGTTAAAACATAAAAAAATTATGACAGTTCAATGTGAAAGCAATGTTAACCACTATTTTTAAAACCGGTTCCAAGCATTGGACCTTAATTTTGGAAACCTAATTCTACAAATTGATCTCAGACTTCATTCTAATTATACTGAGAATGAATTATTTGATTTTATTGCTTTATTTGATAATTTTAAAGGAATCTGAAAGGATGCTTCGGTTCTTGAAAATACATTTTAATATTCCTTTCTATTCTTCATAATAAATGTAATTAAATGTGATCTTCGTAATAAAAATCTTTCTCATAATTTTAAGAAAAAATATTTTTTAGTACAGATGGTGTACTTTTTAGGCTCTAGTGCGAGAAGTGGGTCATTTTATGTCAGGTCCAAAACTTCGGAGGGCCATCTGTACTAAAAAACGTCGTACGAGACAGGTGCAAAAACGAAATTCGTAACTCGTGTCGATTTAAAACCCTCCCTATCGGTCGTGTTTTAAAACTTCGCCACTCGTTTCGAATTTCATGTTTTTTGCACTTGTGTCGTAGTGTACTATTCTATATCGTCATCTACTTTCCTTCACAGACGCGACGAACGTGGGCCTCCTCGAGAAGAGGGCGCCTGGCGCTCCGCGCGCGAACCTCGCGACACGAGGGACACACGCGACACGCGCGACACGAGGGACACACGTGACACGAGGGACACACGTGACACGAGGGACCCACGTGACTCCAGAGACACCAGGGAGCCGGAGCGAGATAGGTAACTACTAAAATTTAAATTGTATTTAACAGAATTTCATGTGGTGACGGCAGTAAGAATACATTTATTACCACCCCAACTCCTCCTGCGGGTGTCGTAAGAGTCGACTAAGGAATTGAAGTGTCATTGACGATTTTACAAGATTGATGACGGGCAGCAGCGTCATCATAGTGGACACATTACTGCGATCGCCAATCCGCTTGCTCAGCGTGGCGATTATGGGCATTTACCTCCTAATGCGTCTATACGCATAGTTAATAGGAGAGGCCTACGTCCAGCAGTAGACTAACATAGGCTGATGATGATGATGAATTTCAAATACAATTTGTGTTGTAATTTTTGTGTCACGAATTTCTGTCTAACATTTTTTTTATGCGCGGTCAACAGTGCCGTCTTTTTTCTATTGTCAAAGGCTATTGGACAGACGATTTTCGCACAGAATTTCTACAATGAACAAACTCATATCTCACGATTGAGAGAATTTATTACGGAAATTAATTATTTAAATGTACAGTACACTATAAGATTTTATTTGAATGAATAAAAAACCGGCCAAGTGCGAGTCGGACTCGCGCGCAAAGGGTTCCGTACCATTATCAATTTATTATTAAAAAAGTACAGTTAAATCAACCTACCTCAAAAACTATAGGAGATAATTTAATCAAACCAAAAATCGTTGATAGAGTTTATTAATGTGTATAACATATATTTTTTTCAGAATTTTATATCGCGTAGTTTAAAAAATAGAGGGGGGGGACACATTTTTCAGACTTTGAGAGCTGATATCTCGAAAACGATTTGCTTAAATAAAAATGTGATGTATAAACCTTCATATCATTTTCAAAGACCTTTCTATTAATACCCCACACGCTTATGTAAAACTAAAAAAAAATTCTATCCCTCAGTTACATGTATGGAGGGCCCCCACCCCAATGGTTTTTTTTACAATTTAGTATCATAATCCTGTAGCGGTTCATACAACACATATTCTCACTAAATTTCGTTAGTGTAGCATTTATAGTTTCCGAGTAAATCGGCTGTGACAGACGGACAGACGGACATGACGAATCTATAAGGGTTCCGTTTTTGCCATTTTGGCTACGGAACCCTAAAAAATTACATGTGAGACTGCTTAGGTGGGGGG